>SNQJ01S0202317.1:0-14619 GCA_010110895.2 Picea sitchensis | reverse complement strand
ATCTGATTTTTCATGCAAGGAAAAAGCATGTTGAAGCTCAATATCATTTTGTTCGAGAAAAGTTGCAGTCAAATGAAATAACTCTTGTGTATTGTAATACTAGTGAAAATGTTGCTGATATTTTCACTAAGCCTCTTGGAAAGATTAGGTTTGAATTGTTTAGGGAGATGTTTGGTGTAGAAGTCAATCCATTCTCCATTAAGCGGGAGACTTGGAAATAATGGAGAAAGCGCCAGTTGTAAGCGCCAATTATAAGCACCAGTTATAAGTTTCAGTTGTGAGAGTCAGTTGTGAGAGTCAGTTGTAGGCGTGTTAAGAGTCAGTTCTTAGTTAAGAGTCTAGTTGTCTTTGGTTTACATGTAACGGACTCTGGAGAGTCTTTTCCTATATAAATATGTAATCTGTATTCATTAAATAATAAAGAAGTGAGCGTAGCCTCACCATGTTTGTTTGCATGGTTTATTTTATCTATTCTCAGAACTAATTTTACAAAATGAAAATGTCAATACACTCATTGCCAGAACGAATTCTCAGAACTATATTTTACAAAAATGGAATGCCAATACACTCATAGCGATATTTAAAAATTCCCCCAGTCAGATATAAATGTCCACAGTCATATATAAATGCCCACATTAAAACAAAATGCCCACTGTCATATATAAGAATGCCCACCATAATTTATAAACACCTACAACAATACAAAATGCCCACATTAATATATAAACACCCCCATTATTACAAAACTCGCATAGCCATATATAAAAATGCCCACCATAATTTATAGACGCCTACAGCAATACAAAATGCCCCCGGTAATATATAAACGCCCCCATTATTACAAAATGCCCATAGCCATACATAAAAACACCCACAGTTAGATATAAAAATGCCCACCATAATTTATAAACACCTACAACAATACAAAATTCCCATAGTAATATATAAACATTCCAATGATTACAAAACGCCCATACCCATATATAAAAATGCCCACAGTCATATATAAATGCCCACGATCATATAAAAATGCCCACATTAAAAAAAATGCCCACAGTCAAATATAAATGCCCACTGTAATTTATAAATGCCTAAAGAACACCAATAAGAAATTGTGGCCAATAGTAAGAGAATGCCAGAGCCAAGGATAACTCATCAAAAGGATTGCAGGGTTATAATAGTCTAGGTGCAGAAAACAACAAGAAGGAAACAGGATGATACAAAATTCAACACATCAATCATCATCATAAGGATTCATATACAAATTTAAACAATTTTCCTTTTATTCTTAAACAAAAAATGCACTTGTGTACCTGTGACCGATGGCAAATAACCCAAAGATGTTATCCCACACTTGAGCTCCATGCCACTCCCACTCACTGATCACTGAGACCTCATTGGTACATCCCAACGAATTCTAGGGGTACTCTGCTTCCCCCTTAGCCCCTCGAGCCGCAAAGGGGCCACACACTATCCAGATGGTACATCTAGCTCCCAGCTCACCTCGCAAGGCCGAGCTACCACTCTTATCTGAGCTGGGAAATCCCAACTCCCTACAAGTAATCAGTTAAGTCACAAATCCAGCAGCATAACGCTATGCTAACAACCGATCCCCCTTTCTTCCTCTTCCTTCCTTTCTTTTGTAGAGTTTTAGAACTTCCCACCTTCCCCAAATTTCACCTACTTTAAGTTTTAATAAATACTTCTAAAAATTCTCTTTCGTACAAGTGTCATTCATCCCCCACATTTCTCCATTAACTATTTTCTTTAATTTATTAGATTTTATTATTTCCCTCACCCACCTAGAGTTACTCCCTTTTTTACTCCTAGGTGTCCCTAGATTCCCTTACAGGTTTTAAATACTTTCCCTAAAATGATGTTGCTAATTTATTTCAATTTAGAAGGTTCTTAATTGCAGATTCTTTACTATGTTAACCTCACTTTTTACCATAAGTTCCCCTCTTTCCCTTATTATGTTTCCTCCATTCCATAGTTTCCTAATTTTTATTAGTCCCTTCTTTCCCCTTTTTATTAGAGCCAAAATGACAGTTGCGCTATTTAATCTTTTCCTTTTATTATTAATTAAATATCTTTTTCAGTTTCACAAGTTAAAAATTAAGTTCTTCTTTACAATTTAGAACCACTCATTTTAATCAAATTGTTACTCTCTTCATTTTACCCCAAAATTTTTATGAAGACTAAAACTATTACTTATGTGGTTTTTAGTTTAATTTTTATTTTAATTTTTTTATAGGGTATTTTTCTTATGGTTAGACAAAATTTTACCCCTATAGAAGTTTTAGACTTGGAACTTAGATTCTGAACTGGGTGACATTTAATTAGGGAAGTTGTTTAAGAATTTCTTAATGTGTTAAATGTCTTAGGGCCATCTACATTTGTTCCTTCATTATCATCAATGCGACGTGCCCTTCAGGATGCACCATGTGCTCCAAGGGTGTCACTCGCCTCGTTTGTTTCTTTTGCGCGACGTGACCTTCATGATGCACCACATGCTCCAAGGGTGCCACTTGCCTCTTTTCTTTCTTTTGCACAACATGCCCTTCAGGATGCACCACGTGCTCCAAGGGTGCCACTCACCTCTTGACTGATTGGTAGACATCAATAATCCCTGGAGTCAACACTCATCTAGGTGAACTTGTGGGAGACTAAGGGATTCTAAGTAATAATCCCCCCACCCTATTGCGCACCCCTTAGAATCATTGCATGCGACTGTCACAATCTACCCTCGCGGCATCGTGGGTCCTCTCAAACTAGGTAATTGTTAACATACAGTTCGATCCATGGAGAGAGTGCTAGTAGGCTATGGTATGGCTGTTGTCCACACCTCTCCCTCAACCTCTCTAGTAGTCGTGTGTGTGACCCCTTTACTCCATATGTGAGTCTGGTCAACAAGATATCGTCAGCTTGCATCATCAACAATCGTGTCAAAACATGTCCACATCATATCATCTAATTCAATGTACTAAAATCACAGTAAACAATCAAACCCCAAGCACACTCCCTGACTCAATCAGGAGTCCAAGGGGTTTCGTCGATGCCTCTGCATCCTCAAGTTCCAAAACCCTACACACTCAGTAAAACCGAGTCAATAGCACCTGTCTATGTCAATGCAGTAAAACATCATGTCATCTACCATAACACATCATAATCAAGGACAAATGTTTTAATATCATAATAGTCTGGATCACTTGCGAGTAAGTGTCCTCAAAGAATAATTTTTCTCAGTGCACCAAAGTGGGATGTATTAGTCTATCATGCCAATATTTGTCTTTTTATTTCTATACTTCCTGATGGAAACCAACCATAATCTCATCTTCTTCTAGATCCGTGAGTTGAATATTCTAAAGAAACTATTGCTTCTTGAACATACACCAATATGAAAGGTGTCCTCCCTGTAAGTTTCTTGCATTTGGTTCTATAGGCCCATAATACTATTGGTATGTTCAAATCCCAATCATCAATGTTTACATTGTAAATTTTAGTTAGGGATTTCTCCAATATTTTATTAAATTCTTCCATTGTTCCATTATCCTGAGGATGGTATGGAGCAATCTTCTGATGGTGTATTCCAAATTCTTCATTCATTATCTGAATGGTATTATTGATAACAAGAGTTCCTTGATCACTCATCAGAATTATAGGGAATACAAATCTTGTAATTAATTGTTCAAATGGGAAGTGTGCTATAGTTTATGCATTGCAATATTTTACTATTGTTGCTTCAACCCATCTAGTTAAATATTGTGTCACTATAATGATGTACCTTGATCCCGATCGTCTAGTTGGTGGGATGATCAGTCCTACAAACTCTATTTCCCATTTTTCAAACACTTTAAGAGCTACCTAGGGTTTTAGAGGCATCTCATCTCTCCTTAATGGATTTCCTATCCTCTCACAGGTATCACAAGTATGGAAATACTCCTTTGCATCTTTAGAAACTAATTTCCACCACAGTCCTTTGCGTAGTATCTTATTCACAGTGAATTTTCCTGCATAATGTCCTCCATCTATTCCTTCATGTGATTATGCTAATATGATAGGATGTTCATGTTCCATGACACATATCCTTAGAATACTATCTACACCTAGTTTATACAAATGTATTGCAATAAGTTGGTAATCTACAACTCTAACCACTAAATTCTTCTTTTGCACATTGTTGTATTCCTTTGGAGAAAATCATGTACTCAAAAAATTCAATGATATCATAACAATATTCATCAACAATATGCACTGGAAATATTTGTGCATCAATAAATTGTCCTCCAAGATGCTTGGTTCCTCTCCATTATTTAGCCTAGACATATGATCTAGCCTTGCATTCAATCTTTCAAGTTTCACAACTACTTCAAAATCAAACTCTTAAGATAACAACAAACATCTACATATTCTCCCCCCCAACACTAGCTTGTTGACCATGTAATTGAGAGCAGAGTGATCTGTGAAAATTTTAAAATTTTGGCCTAATAAATAATTTTTGAACTTTTATAATGCATAAATGATAGCCAAACCTTCTCTCTGTTTTATTCTAATTTTGTTATGACTCTAAGAGTTTTCTACTTGCAAATGCTATTGGGTGATATATGTCACCTTCTCCTGGTTGTGTTAATACTTCTCCAACTGATATTCAAGAGGCATCCACATGAACATGGAACCCTTTTGAGCAATCTAGAAACACTAGAATTGGTGATGCCACCATTTTCTCTTTTAATATTTCCAAAATCTGTTGGCACTCATCATTTCATTGAAACTTTGTATCCTTCTTTAACATCTTCTTCATTGTCACAATAATTTGTGCATTGATCTTTATAAAATTTCTATAGTATCATGTATGACCTAGTGTAGATCTTAATTGGTGCACTGATTTAGGTGGTGGTAAATTAACAATGACAACAAAGTTTGCAGGGTAAACCAACAGACCTTCTTTACAAAACACGTGCCCTAGAAAAATTCCAAATGGTGCACTGAATATACATTTCTTAATGTTCAAAGAGATTTGAAATTTTCTACACTTTTCTAGAATTAATATTAAAACTTCAACATGATATTTCAATAGGCTAAATATTGTCCAATAATCTAGATAAAACTCTAAAAACCTATGTATAAAATATTTAAATGTATCTACCACTACTCTTGAAAAAATAAGAGGGGAATTTTTCAATCCAAAGGGCATCACGATGTATTGATATGACCCCCATTATGTGGAAAATGTAGTCTTATGATGATCCTCGGGTGCTATTCTAATTTGGTGATACCCTAAAATTCCATGAGTAAATGAGTATGCTTCTTTTCCTCCTACATTTTCCAATACCTCATATGTAAATGGAGTACGTAAGGGATCATGCAGACATGCATAATTCAACTTCCTCAAGTCTACATAGATCCATATCCCCCCATTCTACTTCTTCTGAACTACCGTAGGACAAATCCACTCAGATTCTTCAATAGGTTCTATTATATTAGTCTCTAACATTTTATCAATATCTACCTTAACTAATACTAGCCTATAAAGTCTTTATTTTATTGGTCTAGCATATGGTCGAAAAGGAATCATCATTTCTCCAAGTTCTCCTTCCACCCATTTCATTTATGAAATATTTTTTGGAAATAGATCACTATACTCATGTAGTAATTCTGTTATTATTTCCACTATCTGGTTGTCTCAATAGTCACCAATACTTGCAATTTTCAGATTCTCTTCTATTCCAATATTTATCTTCTTTATCTTCAGTGGTGCATAAAATTCTTCTAACTCTAACTATGGGTCTTCTACATCTATTTCCCCTTAAACTTTTGTTATTTGAATATCATGTGGGTTTTATTTTGTTGGGTCAGCTTCTGTGATGCGGTAACATTGTAACAACTCTCTGCCTATAAGTCGATTATGATTATAATAATATGTTATACTATCAACTTTAGGTTATTCAAAAACATTTTATTTTATCAACTCCATTGTTGCATCCATCACTAGATTCTCATGTTCAAATGAAAACATGATTACAAATCCTGCTACAAAGCTATCCAATTTATAGTTCCTCTACGGAGTTCCAATTTTGGATACAAATTTCTTGGTATGCCTTATAATGCATGGAAAATGTGACATGGCCACTCTTTTGGTGATACCCATCTCCATTCGTTTATGCACATGTCTATATGTTCTCTGGGTTGTCATCTTCTATCGTATTTCTCCATATGTGTATTCTCTTGTTCTACACCAAATCGGATGCGCAGTAGTATTTTGCATTGGTACCAATCATGGATATTTTATTTTTGAGTACCCCATCAACATGTAGGTTCTCCTTTCAAGGAAATATCCAAAAATATTAACCTTTGACTTTCCCAGACTTCTAACTCAAACTTTTTTATGAATTCTTCTAAATAGTTTTTACTATAAAAGCTTGGAGGTTCTCTTACCTCTATGCAAATCCATCTTAGTGCGCGTGTCATTTTTGCACATATTCTGGTAGATATCTCATGTAATCATTTTTTTCCAATTCTCCAGTACTATGTCAGAATCTGAAGCACAATAACTAATGCTTATTTATCTAAGAATTCCATCTATTATTGGGTTGATGTAATCTTCCTTACATGTGGTAGTTCTACAGAACTGATTTGTCTCTTCTGTGATGAATTTTTTTGTTGTTGGTTCAACATATATTCCACCTTCTAAAGGATCTAAAGGTGTTATGACTAGGGATGATTTTAAGGACAGAAAATTATTTTAAAATGTAGAAACATTGGTGAATCTTATTAATTCTTTATATGCCAACTATAAATGTTTGGAGATATTTTTGTAAAAATATTCAAATTTCTAAGGATTGTATATAGTTTTTATAAAATTTTGGCGATTTTTAAGGTAAAATAATTTTATCCTATATAATTTGGGTGAATAATTTTTAAAATAATGAATCTTGTTTTTGGAAAAACCATGGAAAATTAGCCCATGAGCGAAATTTAGCCCCTAAAATCATCCATGGTTATGACTCTATGTTCTCCTTATTCAAAAATCATTTTCTGGGTCTTCAAGTTGATGATAGATTCATTTTAAAATGCCCAATCTAGTCATAACAATGTTGGATAAGGTGTAGTATTATCCACTATATCAATTACCTCAAAATATGCCATAGTGCACACACCATTTAAATCCACTGGTATGCATTTCAATTGACCAATTGATATCACTCTATGTTGTTTTTCTAGTTTCAATTGAATAGGTGAATATCCTAGTGTAGGTTCCCCCATGCATACCATGTTTTCTTAGGAAGAACATTTAACTCATATCCTAAATATAATATGATGTCACCCATGTTAAAATCTACAATATTTTCATTTAGTCTGAACTCTCTATTTGTTCATGTCTTCCTATGGACATGATTTACTATCTTTGTCTCTAGTTGCATCTCTTCTTCAGGATATCATTTTTCTAACAAACTTTGTAATGCTTGTATAGATGTTTGCTCATTCAATAACTTCAAGAAAGATACCAAATTTTTTTCTTATATTACTTACCTTTTATGAAGGATGATATTTGCTTGTATGATGATATGGATGAGGCATATCATATACAAGCACATCATACACTCATTGTGCATTTGACGTAGAAGCAATATTTGCCTGCAAAATTTATTTTATGGCTTGCTTGAATGTTTCATTTCCCTTCTGTACATCAAAATGTTGTTGAGGTGTTGTATTATTTATGACCCACTAGTGTTGGTTTTGATTATGATGTATTACATTATCTCATGTTTTGGTTCCACCTCGAGTAACTATATTAATTTTTTTTCCCATCATCTCTAGTTTCCTTTCCAATCCATTGCACATTATGGTTATTATGATTCCTTCTTTCCTGCATTTTTATGAGAAGTATAAGACAATATTTTGTAGTATGATCTATTGAGAGACAATACATGCATGTTTCTAGTGGTTCTGGACAATCCCTTGCATAATGTTGAGGTTTCTAGCAATGGTGGTGTGTTATTGGTCCTTTGCCTCTTCCTTTTCCTTCTATGTTGCCTTCATTGTCTGTTCACAGTGTATTATACTGTGGTACCTTATTATATTGAGGTGGCACTGCAAAATGTTTCATATTATTATACTATTGTGTAGGTGGACCGTTCATTAGTTTTTCTTGCATCGTGTAAGTATATGAGGTCCTTTCCTTCATAAGTTCCATGGTTCTACAATCCTTATCCTCATTTTCTACAGACTTGTATAAATTGCATAATGTACTTTTAGGCATTGTCTAGTATTTTTGCCTCATTGGGCAATGATAGGGATCATGTCAAGGTGTTTTACAAAGTTCACACCATAATCCTCATTTAGGTAAGGGATTCGACAACCCTTCTCCCGAATACTATGCAAATGTTTAGAACTCATTTTTTTTGTGTCCTTATGTTCTGCACAAGGTACAACAGACATATATCATCTTTCCCTTGCCTTATTCTGACTCAACTTAAATGTAATATTCTTTATATCCTCTCCCATGTCCTCTATAGTTGGATCTATATGTTTATATTGATTCTCTTCCAATTGTAAGGATGCTTGCAGAGCCTTGGCCTAAGTCTCAAACGTTTTTTGTCTCAATGGATATTTAAAATGGGGAAATAATGAATTTATGAATAGTTGTTTATATTGCATATCCATTATGGGATATTTCAACTTACCTTTCAATATCTTCAACTTCTGATCAATTTCCCAAACTAAAACTCATGGATTCTATTTGATTTCTATCACATCATTCATATATTAATCTTCTAAACTTGGTCATTGGAATTCATTGATTAGTGACTTATTTGCATATGTAATGGTTTTAGGTTCTACTTGTGGAATGTTCACCACTAGGATCATAAGCAAGTTCAATGCATGGTTTCTGAATGTGATTACAACATGAGGCACTTTTGTGTCGTCATCCATAATTTTTTTCTCTTCCCAAATATTTTCAAACATAAAAATATGTTTCTATGGGTCCTTTGACCATTCTCCATAAAATTATGGTAACTGAATAGTTGGATCTTCTCCTACCATTGTAAAATATCCAATACTTCCTCTAGGTGGTCTAGATAACTGACTACTTCTACTTGAACTCGTACCTCCACTTGAATTTCAACTGGCCCCTTAACCTATTAGAATATTTCTACCAGTAGTTTCTAGTTTTCTAAAACATTACTTATTTCCTGATGTATTAGTCATGCATGGGCTCTTGGGTTCCACACTAATTCAGATGTGGAATGGAGTTCCTTCTTCTGCGTCGGACCCATGACCTATTGTTTTTCTATAATATTTGACACACAATATTTCCTTAATATTCTCTGTATATTGGAGATCCTCTACCTCATATTCATCACTTTCAAATCCTTCCCTCTTGGATACTACTCTCTTTCTCCTATTAATATTATATTCGTAGCATCTTTTGTTGCTCGTCGTTCCCTATTTTTCCATTATTTCCTTCATTTTTTCTTCATCCATCATAATCGGTTCCATCACATCCTTCTTCTTACCTCTATCCATATCTCTCTCCATATCTCAGATCATCCTTAGTGCTTCCCCCAATATCCCCATGCACGCAAAGTTATTTAGTTGTCAGAATCCATTGTCATCACACCTTTATCATGCAAAAAAATATTGATTTATGTATAGAGTGTTCTAATACAACTTCCTTTTGGACCCTTCAAAAACATGTTCTCTACAATAGTGAATGATTTTTCATTATCGACTGCAAACTCGGTAATGAAACTGCAATAATGATTTCTAGCTAGAAATTGACTGCATGTGTGAATTTGTTGTTGACATTTTGTAGATGAACAATATTCTTAGTAGTCCATTATAATATTCTTATCCGAATATTTGGGTGAGTGTCCTCCAATATCAATATCAATTCCTGCAGCAAATGTGAAAATTCACAGAAAAATGTCTCATGAAGATCAGTAAATACGTACTTCTCCAAATATTGGTGCAGTGTATACTTAGGGTTTCTACTATCTTTCTGTGGAAAATCAAGATATTTTGTCGTCAACCATTGCTCAATCTCTTTTTTAGTTGGATTCCATGGTCTGGACATTCCCTTATAATACTTTATTCTCTTCACTGTTTCTTCTCAACAAGTCCCTTCCAATATGTTCTTCTAGGTTATGGCCAACACCATAACCATTTGTTGGAAATTTCTCATGCTAAGCCAGGTTCCACTTTAGGTTTCCAAAAGAACCCTATAAACCATCATCCCTTCTAGAGACCAGAAGGAAACACTACACATAGAGTGTAGAATGCAGTCTCACCTGAGATGTCTTATGGGTGACTACATGACCTAGATTTTTGTAATCTTGGAAGGGATACTTTTGTGGGGATGGGATACAATCTTTCTACCTCAAAATACACAATATCTATTATTCTATTACATAAACACATCAAATACATTTATTATATTTTACTCTGCAGTAATATCCTATCATTCTATTATGTGTTTCATTTTACTATTATAGATAAATTCATTCATCATACCTAAACAATCACAAGAAATAAGAAAACCATTCCACACAAAGACACAAATTTATCGTGTTTCACCCCCCCTGGGCTACGTCCAAAATTATATGGCTTTCGTGGGACATTTATTATTCTTTGGCAAGGTTATAGTACTGTGGACATTATAATTGAGGCTAACAAGATCATACTAAGATCCAAATCTTATGACATTATCGTCTATTGCAATGCATATATTTTTCTTTCTTCTCATCTCTCTATCATGTCAGTATTATTCTATATCTCTGTAACACTAGCTCCCTTTCTGCTACCTCATAACACATATTTACATTACAAAAGAGGGGTTAATTACCCATTACAAACATGACCAAAACCCTAACCCACTAACCCTAGGTGAATTAGATTTGTCTTGTTTCTAATTCCTTGATCACGTCTAGTCCAAAATCCAATTGTTTTCCTCGTTGATCCACATCCTTCATCCTTTCCTTAACATTCCTGGTTTCCCGACGCTACTTTTCTTTTTTTTCGAGCATGCGTTCCTTCTTTGTCCCATTTCCTAAATGCCTTCATCAATTACCATGTTTTTCCCCAAAATGACCTTCACCAACATAGGGTAAAAAGGTTTACTTTTGTATTAATATTCTAATATGAATGTACATTAATCTGCCAACTTCATTAAGCATGACAAATAAAAGAAAGGATAACTTCCGTGGAGATACAAATAAACACATTTGGACGAGAAGATCAAAATTTTTATTGATTCAAAGAATACCAGTATTATTCTACATTATGACCTCCAGGCAGAATTTCTAACTATATTTGGACATCAATAATTTCTTGAATAGCTCATGTTCTAGAGGTTTTTGATTCGAAAGAATTAGTTTTTTTGTGTATAAATAACTTCGGTAAAAACCATAGAATTATTTAGCTACAAGAAGAGTCCCCTATTTCTCTAACACGTTCAATTTTCAAGAAAATGCTCAGGATAACAAAGATAATAATGACCTTTAAAGGTGACAAAGATAAATATTTCTTTAAGGAAACAAATGGTGGATGGTATCTCTTGCAACAATATATTTAAGACCCAGAAGTGATTTTGAAATATTTATCAATCATCGAGGTCATTTTCTTAAAGAATCCATATAAAGAGATTGCATGATCATTTTCTAGGGTAGCTAGTCAAGAATCTATTGCTACCATTCATCGACTAGCTTTGTATATCCTGCATTTTTCAATTCATGAGAAAGTGATTTTTGATTGGTTGAAAATTATCTACGAAGAAATATCTTTTCAGTTATCAAATTGTAATAAGAATAAGAAATTTTACATGTCCTCATATTTAATCTCCACCGTCACCTATTGTTATGTTTTCAAAGGCTTGCATTTATTTAAACAAGTCAATTCTAAAATTGAGCATGTTTAGATGTGGTACCAAACCTTGTGGAAACAAAAGGAAATCTACCATTTCTATGAAGTGCACAATGCATTTGTTTCCTCCTTCAAAAAGCTCATTTCTCAGTCAAGTACACCGAGATTATCTTTAGAAGCAACAAAATTTATGGATAAGAATGGAACCTTTGGATCAATGGAACAGTTTAGTATTATCAAAGTTTATTGTTCTCGAGAAATACCTTCATACCTCCCACATTATGTGTTAGAAAAGGTATTTGGTGTAGAAGTGTGAAAACAATACAGATTATGGGCATGTTTCTTCAATAAAAAAGGGAAAAGCAATTTATTCCTTTGCCTTGGAGAATTGAGGAGATAACATTAAGAAATGTTCTAAATATTGATAATTTTTTAGTTCAATTTGATCAATTTAAGTTAAATACAGTAGATGAAATCAAAGGGTTTTACCCTAATCACTTGTTAATGAATCATATGATATATGTTGGCTATAGTATTCCATTTGCTCATGCATGTTTATTTGGTGAAGAAGAGGGTGGTAGCCAAAACCATCGGGTATTGTTTTTTGAGAAGAAACAAGATGATATTGAAACTGTTGTCAGCACCATTGAAAAACATAGACAACAAGGAAAATTTGTTAATGACAAGAGTACTTTGTCTTCTAATGTTTCATAGAAAAATAGTCTACCAAAAAAAAGATCTCAGTTAGTGGCATAGGAACAAAGGAAATCTTCATTGAACAATTCAAATGATGGAGGAGATCACAACCCTCCTAAGGGAAGTTTTGAAAGGCATCATAAACTCCTAGTTACTAGTAAAATAAAAATACAAATAAGTAGAGAAGGAGGAAATGAGGGTGCACCTAAAGATGAGTTTGGTCTTGAAGACTTGGACTTGGACTTGAATATGGAAGATATTGAATGTACTACTGAAGAACAAAGAGTTAAATAAAGCAGAGAAATCATGATAGAATTAGCTATACATGGACCAATTTTATTCAAGGAATAATCCCTAACTTTGCACAAGTTTCTATATGACAAAGGTTTAAAGAAATTAGTATTTGAAAATTTTCATTTAAATAATAATAAAGTTCAAGGAAAAGCAAGCTTGGAACTAGACCTCAATGGTGTTCCAATGTCTGAAATCATACAAATTCACGAAGTGATGGGTGAAGCTTTAAATTTGTCTATTGATGAAATGGAAAATGAAAATGTCACCTTAAAAGAAAGAATCAAAGAATTGGATAATGCTTTGATCCCTCCATTGTCCACCTATATTTCTCAACCCAATTACTATATTGCAACCCCGGAAGAGCTCTTATGGAACACCAAAATCTAGCTCAATATTAAGAGGAACATTGAGCCTACTCTTTGATGTTATAAAATGTGCTGGATAAAATATTAAGAAAATAATATCTCTCATTCTTGAGGCATGGGAATTAGAAAATAACTTCTTTTTTTCCAGATCAAGATCTAAAATTTGAGACAATATCTTCAGGTCGACCTTCAGAATGATGAAGAATTTTCTAAAGGTGTTGCTCCTATATTATTCCTGAAAGATTCAAGTATAAGTGAGTATAAAATAAAAGAGGAGGACTATCCTTAATTAGTTTGCATAAAGTAACTCAAAGCATGTTGGATAAAAGCATTTAAGTGTTTAAAGTAAATATTGGTTGATTTTGATAGTATAAGTGTCAAAAGGGGAGAACCATATTTAAAATTGATTGATTGAAATTTGGATGGAGCCACCGAATAAGTTGAAGAGGAAAAATTTATATTAAATCATATACTTATGTCCAAGGAAAAAATTGAAGGAAAAGTGGAATTATTAAAAACTACATCAACTAAGAGGTTCAATATTTTGACCGAATATTCATAATTGGAAGTCAAAAGTTGGTTAGTTAGTTATGTTAACCATAATGAACATATTGAAGATGCATTACGCCAAATTTCAATTGTCTTTATAGATATGGAAAGTACATTATTTTATACAAAAATAAGGCAATAAATACATATTGCACCCATGAGAGACTATATTGAAAATTGGTTAAAAACTTTCTTAACCAAAATAACAGAACCAAATCAAGAAGATTAAGTTGCAACTCGTCACAAAATTTCAAGGAAAGAACATCAGTAAGCAAATAACACATGATATAAATCCATCACAACAGGTAAACGATCATGTTTCGTAATCACCTATTCTACATACTTCCTTTTCATAAATCATTTAATTGTGTATTTTCAGTCTGTTGAGAGTGCATAATAGATCTCTGATAATTTCCTTTTTCTTCTTATAGGTCCAGTCCAATCTCATTTACTTTCTTTGTATGGTCCATGGGAGTCCATTCATAGTCCATTTGGACAAACACCAACTTTTAATTTTATTGTAACTAGAATATTATTATTTTTTGAAACTATAAAGAGAACTATTTTGGGGTGCTGTAACATCCCGCTCTGGCGCACTTACCAAACTTATTCTTTGAGGAAACTTGCTCGCAAGTGATCTAGATTTTATGATGATAAAACTTTTTCCTTCATTATGATGCGTTAAGTTATATGACATGATGTTTTACGACCTTTATGTATACAGGTGCTGCTGACTCAGTTTCATTGAGTGTGCAGGGTTTCGGACCTTGAGGATGCAGAGGCATCGGTGGAACTCCCTTGGACTCCGGATTGAGTCAGGGGGTGGGCTATTTGAGTTGTTTCATTTACGATG
>SNQJ01S0202316.1:11917-28694 GCA_010110895.2 Picea sitchensis | reverse complement strand
TCCTTCAACAATACCTTTACCACTTCCATTACTATTATAGTTATCTTTAACTAAACTTATAGTGTGCAAAATGATATCTGCATCAATGATTTTACATATGTAATATGCACTAGGGTTTCATACATACATACATATATGCACTACTGCATATCAAGATGTAGCACACTAGTGAGTTTTATTGATATAACACTCTAATGATTTCAATATATAAAATATGCATTGGGGCTTCAAAAATATGTGTTTTACACACCAGTGCTTAGTATAAGTATTTTTGCGGCATTGGTCCATATCGTTTAGTAGCGTACCAATGCATGTTATATATAATTGACGCACTAGTGCAACATTTAAATATAAGTGCATTGATTAAAAAAACCATTGCTAGAACCTCTAGTCACCCATAATTTTTAGTTATGGTGGAAATATGTTAAAACCTCTACTACCAATTGTGAAGGTTTTAATAGAGTTTTTTTTTAATAAATTTTTCCAATCTTGTAACATTAAAAACCTTTGTTATAAGGTGTTTCCCTTGTAGTACATGGTTTAGCAGGTTTTGGTAGGGGATTATATAAACCTTTATTTTTGTTATTGGGCTTATTAATAGAGAAAAGTATTCACCCTATAATAAACTAGGCTACATCTTCTTGCATTTTAGGCCAATACGCATACCTTTGTAAGTTGGTAATTGTGTTCCCAACACCAAAATGCCTTACAACTTTTGAGATGTGAGCCTCTATGATAAGCTAAAATATTTCACCTTTATGAACACAAAGATTTCCTACCTTGTAGAAGAATCCATCTTAGAGATACTAGTCAGTCTCATTGTCATCTTATTCTACACAAACTTGGCCCTATAGCTATTGAAACACCTATTTAAAGTCTTCATATTTTATGTATGACTCTTATTATGCATCATGGGTGAAATGATATATGTGCATAAGAGTTCCCAAAGCTATGATCTTGGATTTGGGTGGCCTTGAAAGCATATATTGTAATTTATTAGTGTTTCCCTTATTATATTTGATGATTAGATGAAATTGTTGTAAGAACTTCATGCACTTGTAGTGTTTGATTTTTTGAAGCTTACTTTGGGCTTGTAAACATTGTAGTGGTTGGTGATCAATATCGATGATGGTCTTCTTTCCCATTAGATAATGCTTCCATTTCTTAATATCTTGAACCATAGAATAAATTCCATTGTCATATGTAGGGTAGTTTAAGACTCCACCATGAAACATTTCATAATGATAGCATATCATTTTACCTCGTTGCATCAAGATTGTTCCCATAGCATATCCATGTGCATCCATCTACCCTTCGAAAGACATTTGCAAATTAGGAAACACAAGAATTAGTGCTTGATTGATATTTCATTTTATCTCATCGAAATCTTTCTGATGATTCTTTTCCCACTAGAAACTCTTGCCACTCATTGTTTTGGCATGGAGTGGTGCAACCACAATTGAAAAGGATGCTATCAAAATTTTAAAGTATTGTGCCACCCCAATAAAGATCCTAAATTCCATGACATCAATAGGGTTTATTAACTTGAGGATGTTCTCCATATTCATGAGATATATCTTGAGTTCCCCTCCACAAATCATATACCTCAAATACACCAATGAATGCTAAAAAAGTTCACATTTATTAAGTTTTGTCAATATTTGATTCTTTTTCAAGTCTCTAACAGTTGCATGAGATGTGAGATATTCTCTTCCCAGGTAAAGCTATAAACCAATATATCATATAAGTACATTACTACACATGAATCTAGAGATGGATGAATACATAATTCATTAAACACATAAATGTAGTTGGTGCATTATATAAACCAAAAGGGATTACAAACCATTCATATAAACCCTGGCTTGTATTGAAGGTGGTATTCTAGGTGTTTTTTTCTTTAACTCGAACCTGATGATATCCTGTTTTGAGATCCAACTTAGTGAATTACTCAGTATACTACAACTTATCTAGCAAGTCATGATCATGGGAAACAAGTATCGATTCTTGAGGGTGATATTATTCAAATCTCTATAGTGGGTACACATTTTCCAAGTCCCATCCTTCTTGAGTACTATGATGATAGAAAACCCACAAGGTGAGGTGCTTGGTCAAGATACCGCCTACTCTAATCATTGTTGCAATTGTCTTCACTTCATATGCTTCTAAGATGGATAGTCTATAATGCCCAATGTTTGACAATGGAGAATCAGGAAACAACTGTATCTTGGGCTTGACTTGCCTCTTAGGTAGTAACCCTTTAGGCCCCTGAAACACTTCTTTGTACACCTACAAAATATATTTCAACTAAATTTTTTTCTCTTTAGCAATGGTCCCTCTAGATATTCCTTTACTTTTATTGATTCATCTCTTGATTGATTCTCTCTGAAGAGGAGTAATAAAAACTTCCTATTTTAATAGATTAATTTCTTGTCTTGGTTAGCACTTACCAGATAGATCTTAGATTTACCTTTGTGTGCATTGATGCTGAGGGACTTCCCATCCTTGATCAAGCGATACTAGTTTTCTTTCCTCATGAAGATTGTGTCCCTCATGTACATGTAGGAGCTTCCAAACACTACACCACACACATCAAGTGGTATCACATATACCTCCACTTCATCAATATAGTTTTCACTTATCGAAATTTTTATCTTACACTACTTAGTGACCCTGAGCTCTACATCATTATTTACTCATCCCAATGGATATGGGTGAGGATGGTTATGAACTTCCAATCCAAGCTTGTTGACTAGATCTTCTATTATGAGATTGGGTTGTGAACCAAAATCAAATAGAGCATCCACCTTTGTCTTATTGACTTGGATATTAATATGGAAGAGTTTAGTAAATCTCCTTTTCTTCCTTGGAATGGAGGCTAGTAAAATTCACCTCCTTCTACATTGTACTGCAGATAATATTTTCATCTACATTGTACAATTGGGTTTCTCTCTACTTGGATTCCTGAATCCATGGATAACATGTTCTTATTCTTGAAATCATTCTTGTGGTTCTTTGGATTTATCTTTGGATAGATTCCAACACTTATATTTTGTGCGACCATTGATATTACAATAGTTATAGTGGTTATTTGGATCCTTACAGATGCAGCTACCATCTTCTTGTCCTTTCCTTTCCACTTCTTCTTTCTCTCCTTGGAAACATCTTGGTGGTTTCTTTTATCGCTCTGTAAATTCCTAGAGGCTGTTGCTATGTAGAAGAAATTTACTAGAGTTAAATTTATCCAACCACTTCCAAACTAGGATCTAGCCCTTCCATTTTCAGAGAGGGATCTCTCTGTAAAATTTAACTTTGTCTAAATTTCAGATGTTAAGCTAGTTAAATAAATGAGACTGTGTTGTTTGTTTTATAAAAATGGTTGAAATATTGCTTACGCATCCATTGGGCTATGGGGTCTATTTTATAAAGTTCGATATCAACAAACAAATTTTACAAGGTGCTTTCACAAGGCAGGATAATGCAACTGTTAGATCCTTTAGAAATTAAATGATGGACAACAGAAAATGTGAGATAATCAATTATAACCAAGAAGCATTTAATAATTTTTGAATCATAATATCAGAAGAGAAACATTTAGATCTTTAAAATCTAGTAACAGAGTATACAAAGATAAATTCTGCAACTTCAACTTCTTTTAAACGATCAAATATAGAAAACAAAAATGATTACAAAGATAGGAAAAACCATTCAACTAAGAGAAGAAAACATCACCAATAGCTAAAACGCAGGGATCCTGTGAAATGTCCTTTTATTACTAGTAGATCTCTGATAAAAAATTACAGTTCTTACAACTTTCTTGGGCATAAAGATAAACCCTCAGTACTTTGAAGTTTGAACTGTTTATAACAAAAATTACAAACGACCCTGTTATTAATGATTAGGATGTGGCAGATTCTAAATCGAACTAACTAGATAACAAGATACAAAAATATAGGAACTGATGATGATCTGTTGTATCCTTCATGCTAATTTTGGGGAAGGTCATTACTGTCCTTGGCCACCGTAGTAATCTTATGTTTGTAGTCAGAAAGGGTCATTAGCTTATCATTTAGAACCAACAAACTAGGAAGACCTTTCTTCTGCAACACATCAATCTTGTTGAACAATATTTGAACCCAGATATCCATGTTCTGGACATTCTCCTCCAGTTGCAACATTAATCCTCTTTTGGTCAGAACTCTTTTGACCTCGAGGATAGTTTTTGTTTTGTCTTCAATATTCAGGTCTTCCAACTCTTCCCTAGTTTCTAAATTCAGAAAATTAATGATCTCATTAGCTTCTGTGGGCATTTCCCCCGGTTCTCCTTTTATCTCGTCGATGGCCTGCCTACTCCTCAACACCAATTCATGTTGTTCAAACATGATTTGCACCATGGGCCATATTTCATTTATGGATTTGGAGATATCCATCCAAATGTTCTCCTTAGCTTCTGCGAGTGTTTTGCCCCCCACTGTTTTCTTTTGTAGCTGTTGTATTTCCTGCTTGATCTTTTATGGTGTTTGCTTCTCAATGTTGTATCTTTTCTGGTAGGAAGACTTGAGCTCATGGAGATTCTCAATCTCTTTGTTCAGTCTATTGATTTATGTTCCTTGTACGGTCATCTCCTCCATTGATTTTGCTAGCTCTACAGATTTTTCCAGAGTTGTCAGTGAGGTGGTTGATGGAAGTTCTACTATGGTGGTTGTTGATGCTTTTGTTGTGCTAACTTCTGTGAGGGGAGCTGCACTCAGTAGGATGACTTCCATGGGTTTTTCATATTCCTTCTCCTTTACTAACCTCTCCTGTTCTTCTTCCATCTCTTTTATTTGTGCATTTTGTTCCATGATCAACTTTAGCATGTCTTCCTTTTCACCTTCTATCTCAGCCATCTCTTTGGCCTGTGAGTCTTTTGTAGGTGGCAGTTTTAGTTGCTTCCTCATGCTACGTCAACATTCTTTTTCTTTAGCATCTCCTAAGATTCTTTCACATTTGAGTGGTCATACCCAATTTTGAGCACCAATTCTTCTAAGGACTTAATCATGTTATCCTTTACAAAGGATGATATTTTCTCTAGATTTAATTGGGTCTAAACATTGTTCAGAGAAACCTGTAATCTGGCATCAAAAGTGGAATCATTGGCCAATGTTGAGAAAAACATTTCTCTAGTCTACCTGTGTAAATCCATTTGATCAGCTGGATGTACATCTCTGATTATAAACTAAAATGTTGCCCTCTCGTAGTCAATGATTTCCTTTGGATGGGGCACTTGTGCCTGGAAAAATGCCATGTGCATTCTCCCCTTATATGTATAAAAATATGATAACAATATATGTTGTGCTATGGACGTTTGCTTCCACAACTGAGCATAGGTGTTGTTGGTCAGCATCTCATTTTTCTTCTTAATCAAATCATACTTTTCAAAAATGCTTAGTTTTGCAGATCCCGGTGGATATTGGGTAATCACAGTGGTAACAGTCTACTTCTTTGAGGAAAAAGTAGACATCACCTAATGACATCTTGAGAAAGGTGATGAATGCCCCCCCTCGTCTACTATGGTGGATTGGGTCTCTTCCTCTCTAGACCTATCAGTAGTGTGAGTGGTCTTAGGCCTTTTCTTGTACACCTGCAAAATCCTCTACTGACACTTCAATGACTGAAGGCGAGGTGTCCTTTCTGGGTTTTTTATACTTGTTTATCTATGGTGTAGTTGTTTGTGAGATGACAACTGGAATGGGTTGTGGTTCTGTGTCTTCTAGAGTGTTTACCTCCCACTTTGTCTGGTTTGCAATTTTCCCGATCTCTGGTTTGACTACATGAGCATATGGAGATATTTTGTTCTTCAATCTCATCTCTGAAATAATCCCACATGGATCATAGTGCCACAGGAAGCTTGTGTTGAACTTCATTTCCTTTAATAGCTTGTTTGCCTCTCCCCCCGCAGCTCAATTGTAGATAAAAGATCCTATTTGCCCTTTAATTCTCAGTTGTTGTTTCTTATTAAAAGAAATGAAATGAATGTCATCTGAATTAATAATTTTCCTAATGTACTCCAAGGCGAATATTCTCAGAGGCAAGTATTTGGGTAGCTTATAGGGAGCTAACTCACACACATATACTCTGATCTCCGTGTGATTCTGATACAAATACCAGTCTCCAGTCTTGGCGAGGTCCGAGAGGGGTAAGATTCTTTGGACATCCTCATTTGTCCTCGGCTCTTGTCTACCACTAAGAATGCTTACCACTGGGTGATAAAACTACTCAATAAATTGCTTGAAATTAAACTTGGTGGAGTTTCTTCTGAGCAACGAAGTCCAAGAGGTGACAGACTGTGGTTTACCTTCTTGGTCCATTTTCTGCATAGGGAATGAGAACCTATCTGCTTGAAAGAACATGAACATGTAAGCCAGTATTGAAGAATACCAAAACATGCCCTCTGTGGTGAATTTGAAAAGTTCTTTGTGCATGCTCTCAGCTAGAAAACCACCATAGTCGAACTGGGTGGTGGCCTTTTCTTCGGCAGAGAAAAAATATAGGAAACCCAAGATGGGTTCGTCCACCCATTCATTTGAGAAATAACCGAGCATACAACATAATGATGAGATGATTTGGTTTCCCTTTTCTGAAAACATGCAGGAATGGTAAGGGGTTTTTTTTTTGGGAAATTGGGCATCTTGTGGGAGGAAAAGCTCAAAAATCTGCATTCTCTAGGGAAAAGAAAGATTCTGGTAAATCTCTATTAGAACTTCAATGGTGAGGGGAGCGCGGGATTCGACACTAGATATTTGCATCATTTGAACAATGGCCTTGGGTGTGATAGAGAAAAGAGTTTCTCCAGATGATGAAACTATGGCTCTCTGATTGGGGAGGTAATGTGCCTGGAATTTGATGGCGAACTCGGTAAAATGGTGGATTTGGGGAAAAAGATACAGTGGAAGATTGGACTCCCAGAGCCCAATCTCGTCACTTTGATCTAGGAAAGTATCTTTAAACCATGACTGTAATTCGGAAAAATCGAATTCTCACCTGGTCTCTGAGATCGAGTAATCTTTGTCAGCTAGGGGGATCCGGTCAAGATCGACAGGAGGTGGAAGGAATGGATTTCCTCAACCTCTAATATTTTAGATTTTGCGCAGCGGGAGAGTCATCAATACAATGAATTTAAGGGCCAAGCTCATCTATCTCCTCTCCTTCCTCATGGGCATCTAGGTTATTTTGGAGAGGGGTTTGAATCCTCTGATCTTCTCTGTCTCTGCCCCTTTATTCCCTTGGCAAAGCCTGTGGCACACTGTTACTAGGCCTCCTAAGGCCTCTATTATTAGTATTCTGGGGATTTCTATACATGGGCTTCCCTTCTAACTCCCACCTTTCCATTCTAGCTGAAAGCATTTTTAGCACTTTAGATACCTCGTCCGTCTGAAGGGGAAGGGGAGAGGAATTGGATGAGGAGGCTTCAGGTCTCTTCCTGGATATGTCTCTATCGACATTATTCCTGAGTCAGTCAACAACCAATATGTTAGATTCTACTTCCATGGATGCATCCTGCATGTGAGCCAGAGTAGTGGCTCTCCTTTCCCTCAACAGGAGGCAGAAATCGGGATCAAAAGCGCTAGCATAAGTGATTTTAGCAGAGGCTTATGAGGGATTTATCTTAGTAGGGATCTTATTGTACATTTTATTGAATCTCTTGGAGAAGTCAGAGACAGACTCTCCTTCCTTTCTCTTCAAAGACCCAAACTCTGTCATGTAATACATGAAGTCTTTTCCATCTCCCCATTGTCTCAAAAAGGCATTATCCAAAGCCTCAATCCCATCAATAGATCCAGGAGGTAGGGCCCTAAACCATTTTCTCATCTCACCCTCAAGGCTATGGATGAAAATCCTCATCCATACATCTGCATGCATGATAGCACGATCATCTGTAAAACTGGAAAAGGCTTCAAGGTGTTCTTCTGCAGCTATATCCCCCTTGCCCGTAAACATGGTCAACTACTTGAGGTAGCCATCTGCTGGAAGGGAATTAAGAGGCTGGTGTCTGTCCCTTCTCGGCCTTATATTTATGGAAGGATATGACGTTCAACCACCATCAACTACCCCAATAAATGCTTTGTCAGGATCAGGCAAGGCTTGGTCAACTCTGCACCTGTAGGACGTGGCAGTCTCCCTTTGGCTTTTGTTGCTTCATTGGACCGCTGTGAGGGGACCCATATGGCAGATATAGATGAGGGTTTGACAAGGGAAATGGTGTCAACACTATGAAGGTGAGACAAGAGGTGTTGAGGGAAAAGCATCAAGTGGTGAAGAAACAGAGGTTGTGACACCAGATGATGAGGTGATGTGCCACGAGAAGGTGACAAGGAGGCCGCAATGCGACAGGTCGGGGAGTGAGGACACAAAACAGGTGGAAGTGGCATGGAGCATGGAGAAACAGGTGTTGGAAAATAAGAGGGTCTAAGGGAAAAGGGACATGACACCGGAGAGAGTGGAAAATGAAAGAAGAAAGTGGGGAGGAACACCTGACAGGAGGTGACAGGTGGGAGCGAGGAAAGGGGAAAGATATGGGCCAGAATGGCACTGAGTGGAAGACACATGGTGGAAGGTGGTAAGCAGAGGGATTTTTAGATGTGACAAGGGGTTTTATGGGGGCCCACATGCAGTCACTCATTCTGGACCCCCCCCGCCCCCCCGCCCCCCTATTAAAGGTAGAATGGTGGGGGGGGTCCAAAATCAATCCTCGGCCGCAGATCTGGGCGCTTCAATCTAGGCCATTGAGAGATGCGTGGTAATCCAATCCAATGAGAGGATTGGTGAGGGGGTTCTGAAATCCAATCCTGACCATAGATCTAGGTGCGCAGGTCCTGACCGCCCAGATTTTCCCGCTACTTATCCAAATGTGCATTTGCGCCCCAACCTAGGGTAAGTGGGTTTTTACCCCACTTCTTCACATTCTTCCCCCGAAAGGGGCTTATCTATTGGGAAAACAACCCCTTGCAAGAATTGGCGCTAACATTAGGCTCCATGGGGGATAGAGCCATCCCTGTGATGCTCTAAAAACTCCTTTTGTAGTTCCAGTTCCTTGTTGTTGGGCTATGGAGTCAATTATTAAGCCGAAAATAAACAGAAAAAACAATATTTACAAAAACACAGGAGCCATCTAAGGCTCAGAAAAAACATTTCTTCAGGAAATTCCCATTTATTGGGCCATTAAAAACTTCTTAGCCCTCCAAATATTGCAACCTATAAGTGTTGTTCGAGAATACTTCAGAGATTTTGAAGGGCCCTATCCAAAGGGAATCAAATTTGTTGTGTTTGCCCCTATCCTACCGGGGTGCATCCCACTTAAACACCAAATCACCCAGCTTGAATTCTTTCTTTGTGGCCTTCCTGTCAAAGTCTTGCTTGATCTTCTGTTGATGACTGCAAGCTTTGTTCATTACTTGCTCCTTGATCTATTGCACTTCCACCATTTGATGAATTCTTCTAACCATATGGTCTGGCTCTCCTTCATGGTCTTGAAAGAATTTTTCTATAGGTAAATCAAGTTGAGTGGGAAACACAACCTTCGTCCCATAAACCAGTTGAAAAGGTGAGGTACCCAAGGACTTCTTCATTGTCACTCGATTGACCCATAGGGAGAATTTGAGCTTTGAATCCTAGTCCCTCTTATTGTCTTCCAATAATATTTTAATGAGCTTGATTAGGCCTTTATTGGAAGATTCTGCTAGTCCATTTCCTTGAGGATAATAGGGAGTGGAGTGAATTAGTGAAATCTTGAAATTCTCACAGAACTTAACCAAAGGCTCAGACTTGAAAGAAGCAACATTATCAGTGACAATTCTATTGGGACAGCCAAATTTGGCTATGATATCCTCCAGGAAGCTGATAATTACCTTGTGTGAAGCTCTCCTAGTGGGGGCATCTTCTATCCACTTGGTGAAATAGTCTATTGTAGTCAGGATCCATCTGTGTTGGCCACTTTAAGGAGGATGGATTTCTCCAATGAAGTCCAACCCCCACTATTGAAAGGGTGTTGAAGCTACTACAGGATTTAGTGGCAGAGATTTGAGTTGTTTCTTTCCTAAGAACCTTTGGCATTTGATGCAAGCTCTGACTTCTCTGTAGACATCAGTGAATAAAGTGGGCCAGTAGTACCCAGCCCTAAGAATTTTGTGAGTTGTGGTCTTCCAGAAATGATGACCCACACAAAGGCCACTATGGAAATCAAACATAACTTTCTGGGCTTCCTGTGAGTTTAGACACCTTAGAAACACCCCTAGAGGGTCTCTCCAGTACAAAAATTGGTCAATGAGGCAATATCTAAATGCCTTGAGCTTTAAATATCTTGCCTTGCTTTTACCCATTCCATCAGGAGGCTTCAACTCTTGCAGAAAGTACAAAATGTCTCTGTACTAGGTGCATTCTACTAGTGATATGATGCCTTGAGAGATTTTGATGGACGAATCAACTTGCTGATTTTTTGAGCAAGCATTGATGAAGCTAACCCCTAAGGAATTGCAATTGGATTCAACCAGCAGTTTGGCTAAACCCTACCCTTTAACCAACTTGGTGGGATTTATCTCCAGGTCAAACTCAAGGATCTTGGCAATCCATTTACCTCTTCTTCCATCTATGTCAGGCTGTATAAGGATGTCTTTCACAAAGGATGAAGGAACGTATGAAGTCACTTTTAAGTGCAATACATAGACTCTGAAATCTTTGAGATATTTCACCAAGGTATAGGCTTGTTTTTCCATGATCTCATACTTGATTTCTGCATCTCTTAATGCCTTGCTGAAGAAGGAAATGGGTTGCTCTTGCCCTTCCTCATTTCTCTGCAATAAGACTGCCACTACTGTATCAAAAGAAGAAAAATAAAAAATTAGGAAATCCTTGGAATAGTCAGGACTGATCAGCACAGGAGCCTCAGTCAGTGCCCTTTTTATCTAGAAAAAATATTCCCTAGGCTCAGCAGTCCATTTTACTTCATTTCCCTTTCTGAGCATGGCTGTGATGTGTTTCACCAACTCAAAAAAATTTGAGATGAACCTCCTCAGAAAGTTAATCTTCCCTAAAAAAGACTGGACTTCTTTTCTAGACCTAGGAAGTGATAGGGTCTGAATTGCCTCTACCCTGTTGGGATCAATTCTCACTCCCTCTACTGATACTATATGGCCTAACAACTTCCCCTCCTTCATAGCAAGCAAAGACTTCTTGGGATTTAAGGAAAGGCCAAACCTCCAGCATTTCGAGAATACTTTTCTCAAGTGGTGGCAGTGCTCCTTATCAGACCTGGAGAAGACTGTGATGTCATCTAGATAGATCACCACAAACTGATATTTTTCCCTGATGAAGGCTATGTCCATGGTTCGCTGAAAAGTTGCTCCTGCGTTCATTAATCCAGAAGGCATTTTGGAATACATGAATGTGCCCCAAGGAGTGGTGAAGGTTGTCTTTTATCTGTCCTCAAGCATGACTGATATCTGATTATAGCAGGACAAACCATCAATCATGGATATCCTAGATGCACCAGTTACCCTCTGCAATGTATGCTCCATGTTGGGAAAAGGATAATTGTCTTTATTTGAGCTCCTGTTCAGGTTCTTGAAATCAACACAGAGCCTGATTTCTCCACTTTTCTTCCTCACTAGGACCAAGTTGGCCACCCATTCAGAATATCTCAAGGGGAAAATGATTTGGGCATCTAACAACTTCTTCACTTCTCTCTCCATGACAGGAAGCAACATGGGATTTATCTGTCTTAACTTCTGTCTAAATGGCTTTGCCTCTTCCTTCAATGGGATCTTGTGTTCAATGACAGATGTGTCATATGTCTTGAGGTTTTCATAGGTCCATGCAAACACATCAGCAAATTCTTTTAATAAATCAGTATATTCAGCCCTCTGTTCTTTGGTCAAGCTGCTTGAAAATTTGACAAACTTAGGCTCCTCCTGTGTGCCAATGTTGCACCCCACTATATCAACATCTTCATTTGAAACCCTACCCTTTACTGCCACATCATTCCCATCGAATAGCCTTTCTAAAGGGACTAGTCCCTTTGGAATGTGATTGCTAGGCAGATGAATAATATGGTGATCAACAATTTTATTTAAAAATACCTCAGGGTGAGGGTGGCTTTCGAGATCAGGATCGTGATCAATGTGCAATGCAGAAAATTCATCGACAAATTGAAGAAATTTTTCATTTTCAAGATCGTCTTTGAATACCTTCCAATGCTTGATATTGTTCGATATAGATGGCCTATATCTTATCTCAACATCATATTTAATCTTTGGTGGCAGAGGGATTCTGAACAGACTAGCTGAGACAGCTAAGGAATCGGCCAAAGCATGTTCCTCTCTTGGAATAAAAGAAATGTTGAAAGCTCAGAAGAAATGATAAATTAGGTCCCACACCTCATTTTTGTAACTCTTGAGCTGAGGATTCTTAGCCTGATAAGCATTTCTAACCTTTTGGATAATCAACTCAGCATCTCCGAACACTGCTACCACTTCTATTCCCATTTCTTTTGCAACCCTTAAACCTAGAACAAGAGCTTTGTATTCTGCCGCATTGTTGGTAACTTCAAATTCTAACTTGTATGACAGGGATATGGTTTCCTGACAAGGCGACACAAAAACCACTCCAGCGCCAGTGCCTGCACTAGAAGAAGCTCCATAAAAGAACATCTTCCAAACAGAGGTGGTTGGAGGGGGTATCTCATGATTAAAATTGGGCTGCTTTCTGATTTGAAAAGGGGCTTCAGGAGTATCCGTGAGCTGCAATAAACTAGACCCCAAATCAGTGTCAAGCACAAAGATAGGATGATTGGTGGGGTTTGCTTCATCACTAACAATGTAATCTAGTTGGGCTTCTTTGTACAACCTCTTGTGTTCTCCTCCGAAAACTGGAATGGTGGCATATGTGAGATCCATCTGTAATGTTCCTCCAAGTCTTTTAATCCAAGATCTTGACAACAACATGCCGACCTTGGGGGGAACATCAACTACTACAATGTCCATGACCACACTCTTCATTGGCAGCTGAAATAAGGAGACCACCAAGCCTTTGATGACTCCAAGACATTGCACCCTCCTTGAATCAAAAGAGTACAAATCATGATAAGCCTTTGTCACTTCCAGTCCCAATTCTTCCATGACTATTTTGGGCATAAGGTTGTGGGAAGCTCCTGACTATTTAGGGATGTGTAGAAAGGAGCGGATGAATCATCTCTGTCTTCTACCATGGGACCTAGGACAACTTCTAGCTTTTCATCTTGAAAATTTACAAAGTCTGTGGAAGGCTGGGGGGGCTCAGATTGTAGCAATTTGGAGAGGGACCTTTTGAAATATTCATTTTTAACTAGTTCTGAGAGGGGTACGGGAATTCTAATCTTTTGAATTTCGTGCTCAAAACTAAAGGAGGAAAAAGGCTTAGGAGCTTCCCTTACCACAGAGATAGGTTCCTTGGCTATTGGAGAAGTACTATGAGTTTTCTTATCTTTATTAGTGACTGTTGCAGGCTTAGCAGGCCTTTCTGCTATGAGGGGCTAATCCTGGCTATCAAAATTCCCTTCTTTCTTCTTTGACCTGAGATGGTATCTCTTAGGAGTGTTGTTGGCCTTTTCCCCTTTACTCAACTCATTGATTTGAGTATTCATAAGGGATTCTTCATATGTAGATCGAGTCAAATGGGGAAAAGGGGGAGTGTCTTCAATACAGTGAATTTCAAGGCCGAGTTCATCTATCTCCTCTCCTTCCTCATGGGCATCTAGGTTATTTTGGAGAGGGGTTTGAATCCTCTGATCTTCTCTATCTCTGCCCCTTTATTCCCTTGGCAAAGCCTGTGGCACACTGTTATTAGGCCTCCCGAAGCCTCTTTTATCAGTATTCTAGGGATTTCTATACATGGGCTTCCCTTCTAACTCCCACCTTTCCATTCTAGCCGAAAGTGTTTTTAGCACTTTAGTTACCTCGTCCATCTGAAGGGGAAGGGGAGAGGAATTGGATGAGGAGGCTTCAAGTCTCTTCCTGGATATGTCTCTATCAGCCTTATTCTTGAGTCAGTCAACAACCAATATGTTAGATTCTACTTCCATGGTTGCATCCTACATGTGAGCTAGAGTAGTGGCTCTCCTTTCCCTCAATAGGAGGCAGACATCAGGATCAAAAGTGCTAGCATAAGTGATTTTAGTAGAGGCTTCTGAGGGATTTATCTTAGTGGGGATCTTATTGTACATTTTATTGAATCTCCTGGAGAAGTTAGAGATAGACTCTCCTTCCTTTCTCTTCAATGACCCAAACTCTGTCATGTAATACATGAAGTCTTTTTTGTCTCCCCATTGTCTAAAAAAGGCATTATCCAAAGCCTCAATCCCATCAATAGATCCAGGAGGCAGGGCCCTAAACCACTTTCTCGCCTCACCCTCAAGGATATGGACAAAAATTCTCATCCATACATTTGCATGCATGATAACATGATCATCTATAAAACTGTAAAAGGCTTTAACATGTTCTTCTGCATCTATGTCCCCCTCGTGCGTAAACTTGGGCAGCTGCTTGAGGTAGCCATCTATTGGAAGGGCATTAAGAGGCTGAGGTAACACAAGGAGATCATACCTAGCATCTATTATATCCTCCATTATGGTCATGGGGGGATTGGCTCCTACCATAGGAATATTAGGTGGAGGAGAACTCGGAGGAGAAGGAGCTTGAAATACAGGGGATACTGGAAATGAGATTCCAGGTGGAAGGGGAAACAATGGGGGATTCAGAGAGAAGGCTCGGGGGCTTGAGGTAGAAAACGCTTCTCTCTGTGCAGTAGCAGCAACAGTAACAAGAGGAGGGGTGGTGAAGCTAAGAGTGGTGAAATCTTCTGTGGTCCTGAGTCTATGCCAAGGTATAGCTTCAGGGGAGAGGGGAGTGACAAGGATTTCTTCCTCGAATCTCATACCAGGAGAGGAAAACTCAACAATAACACTCCTGAACTTCAGGAAACGGGAAACTTCAGAAAAAGGTCCGTGAAGAAGCTGAGAAGAAGAAAATGGAGTTTCTACAGAAGGAGATTGCAAATTACCTGGTTCAACGGTGGAAATTTCTCCTTCAGAGGCCTTTCCGTTTCTGATAATCACCTCCAGATCAGCTTCAGGCGAAGCTAGAGGTAGTTGTCGATGGGACCGCATGTATCTTCCTCTGGAAGCCACAACTAAAACAACAGTTTCGCCTTAGTGGAGTCATCACAATGGAGTCGCCAGGTGCATAGTAGCAATCTTCAAGGGCTCTAATGCCTGATGCACCTTCAGAATCAGAGGCTCAATGTTGTTCTATCCCAGGGAAAATTTTCAACTTCATCCCCGACAATGGTGCCAGAAATGTTGGCATCAGAAGTCACTATTGGATTGCAGCAGGAGTAGATCCCGACGCCCATCAGTTTATGTCACGATTTGTTTACGAAGGGGTGATCGAATGGAAGAAAACTCATAACAATATCGTTCTAATTCTGAAACTAGGCTGGGCATGCACAGGCAGGTGAGGTCTTAGTCAAACTTCAAACAGTAGGTTGTAGTAAGGGTGAGGAGGAGGAAGACTTATATGAAGAAATGAAAAGGTCTGTTATAAAAATCAGGCTTCTAACAAACTATAGGAGGAAAACCTAAACACAACAACTTCTTACGTTTAAGTTGCAGAAACACTGGAGAATATAATAGTGCTACAATAAAACCTTTATCATAACACAACCACAATGATTCATGTGAATCAGTTAATCATGAACTCCCTCAGTATGAGATGAAAACCAGATGGAATGGGAAAGTTGTTTGTTATTAAACAAGAAATATCACATATAGATACATAACCAGAGAACTAGAATGTCCATTAAAAATTTACAATCGAGAACTTTTCTCTACCATCGATACCCACAAAAATGGAAAAAATGCCTACATATACTTGGGATTGACTCAGGCACTGAAGGCACGATCATGTCGTGAGTTCAATGCTTCGCGTAGGTGAGTTTCTCTGTCAAGTTGTGCATGCAGATGTTGGGCAGACTGCCCATGCAGTCATTTTTCAGACGCAATCTCTATCAGGATGGACTGACAGTCTGCCTCTGCGCCTGTCCCTTCTCAGCCTTCTATTTATGGAAGGAGACGATGTTCAACCACCATCAACTACCCCAATAAATTCTTTCTCGGGATCAGGCAAGGCTTGGTCAACTCTTCACCTGTAGGATGTGGGAGTCTCCCTTTGGCTTCTGCTACTTCGTTGGACTACTATGAGGGGACCCATATGGAAGATATGGATGAGGGTCTGACAGGGGCGATGGCATCAACACTGTGATGGTGAGACAAGAGGTGCTGAGGGGGAAGCATCAGGTGTCAAATAAATGGAGGATGTGACACCAGATGATGAGGTGATGTGCCACGAGAAGGTGACAAGGAAGATGCAATGCGACAGGTTGGGGAGTGAGGACACGACACAGGTGGAAGTTGCATGCAGCATGGAGGTATAGGTGTTGGAAGATAAGAGGGTCTAAGGGAAAAGGGACATGACACCGGAGAGAGTGGAAAATGAAGGAAGAAAGTGGGGAGGAACACCTAATAGAAGGTGACAGGTGGGAGTGAGGAAAGGGGAAAGAGATGGGCCAGAATAGCACTAAGTGGAAGACACATGGCGGAAGGTGGTAAGAAGAGGGAGTTTGAGATGTGACAAGGGGTTTTAGGGGGGCCCACATGCAGTCACTCATTCCAGACTCCCCCCCCTATTAAAGGTAGAATGGTGGGGGGGGG
>SNQJ01S0202314.1:0-16777 GCA_010110895.2 Picea sitchensis | reverse complement strand
CATCATAACATCACCAAAATCATTCATGTGAATCATTCAAAGCATGAACATTTAGCATCAGAATCAAATAGGCTGAAAGAGAAGTTGATTTCTATTAGTCAATAAGTCTTAATTCCAGTACATCACTAGATCACAATTACTTAATCAAAATATTACAATATAAGGGAGCCTTGCTCAACCATCCGAACCTACTAAATAAAATTATCTATCTATTTATAACAAAAGGGAAGAAACAACTAGAGGTGCGAGTTGGCCTCCTTCCCTTGAAAAAATCTAAACATTTATTTGATATAACAACTTATCTAACCACCTATGCTATAAAACAGGAAAATGTTGGTGACTAATCCAACTGAATTTCAAACTAATTTGATTCCCTTTTGTTGCATAGCTCCCTATTTTCCATGTGTCTTTCAAAGCATGTGGGTGTCTCCATGATGTCAGTTGTTTCTTCTCCATCCTTCTTCATCATCAACTTATCCAAAATTTGTTAGCTTGGTCCTCCTAGATCCCTAGTCTTCATTGGCAGATTCCTTGGGTAGCAAATCTGGGTAGCGCACTACAAGGAGAAAAAGTAGTGCCTATAGGTAGCATCAGTTTGTTGCATATGTGTACAGACTCTATTCTTAGTGCAATATTAAGTAGCACCTCTTTGTTGCGCATGTGTGCAAACCTTTACCCTCTATGAAATATTCGGTGGCGCCTCTGTGTTGTGCCTGTGTGCCAATTATTTTCCCTCTGTGAAATATTAGGTAGTGCCACTTACACTGCATCTGTGTGTAGGTTTGGGTAGCATTAAAAAAACGCAGCACCTCTGATCCTTGAACATGTGAAAAATAATTTGTGGTTTTTCATGATGACAAAACCGTTTTACGTTGGTAATGAAACGTTAATCAAGAGCCTTGACTGCAAAATAGGTATTGCCTTGTACCAATGGTGACGCAAGAAAAACTCAAAGCCCAAATAGTTAATCACTTAGAAGCCTATATAAGTGGCATAGGTAATATTTTATATTGGTTAGCGCTGCAAAAGATACATCTTAAAAAATGGGGCTTACCTTTTAACAGTTATTTTGTCATTTTGACACTTAACCTCATACTCTTTTTTGGTAGAAAGAGGATCTTAAATTGACATAGAAGAATTCTTCTTCTTAGCATTGATAGGCTTCTTTGATGTAGTTGTTCTCTCTTTAACTATTGGTTTGCCATCTTCAATGGCATCTTCAATATAACACACATGGGTTTCTTTGGGCTGCCTTATCGCGCTTCAGAAGGGTGCTTTAGCTCAGCCTTTAGCTTTCTATTTTGAGAATGGAAGCCTCTATTTTTCCTGTAAAGATTCTTTAACTATTTATGAAGGGGTTGGGCATTTCTAGATGAAAACCATGCCAAGTCAAGGGTGTTCATGTTGTAGGAAAATCTGCTGTGGACAAGTAAGATAAGGCCTATGAGCAGTAGCCCAACCTGAACTGGCGAGAAGAATTCTTATCATGGACAAACTTCCCTTTCAAATCCTATCTAAGCCTAATAATGTGAGAAGGAAGATAGCAGAAGTACCCCTTTTTAATTAGAAGCGTTTGTCCTGCGCTCCAAGTTAGCTCCAATTCTCTTACTCCTCAGATTTTGTGGATAATAAAAACAAGATCGACCGCTTCCCTACTCTATTGACGGTAAGCAGCAGCGGATATCAATTGAATGATAAGTTCAATGTAACGTCGGACCACCGAACTAGAAAAAAGCAGGCCAAGCATGTCATATTAATGAGAATAATGACGAAAGTAACTTACAACCATAGATGAGAATGCGACATCTTCGTCAAGTCCCCCTTTGTCTAACCCTTGCTCTAAATATCCACAACCTGGATAGCAGCGGCTTCACTAATCACTTCTCTTTAGATGACTGTCAGTTTCCTCCAATATCATAAGTTCCATATGCTCAACTCTTTCCCTTTTCAATCAGCTCCAGCACCACTTATGAGATCATAGGTTTGGTATCATTCTTGATTTTGCAGTCTCACTTATGAGATCATAAGTTTAGTGTGATTCTCCTTTTTCTTTGTTCCTTTTTTCACATTAGAAAGCTTGCTTATATATAGCCTTGGAGGCTCTCAACAATCTTGAGATATCCTTGGGAAGGTGAGGATTTTCCTCCTTAGGTTGAGGATCTACAGGATCATGGATTTGGACTAGGAGTCCGAGAATCAGCACTTTCCACGAATGAAAGATGCTTCCCCCATTCATCAAAACAACTCAACTGCTACCTAAAATAAGTAGCACTCCCTCAAAAGGACCACCAGAGCACTGTAGCGCACCCTAGTAGGCTTAAGGGGGGCAACAACACTCCTAAAGACACCAACACTCACTTAGAAGGGCCAAAGGATATTTATAACACTCCCAAATAGTGTAAAGGGGAGCGCCAGCACTCCCAGAATAGGTATAGGGGAGCGCTCCTCTCAAAACTCAGTTTTTGAGGTGGTTTCAGGTGGAAAAAGGTTGTTTTACTCGATGAATCAGTTCTCTCCTTCAAATCAGTCATGTGAGATGTTATAAAGTGTCTCCTTAATTATTAGTTATCATGGCGGTATGTACGGAAACATCCTTTCGACACTATTGACCAACTTGAGACTTACTACGAAAGTTGAGGAGAGACAATCGACGCCGACGGTGGGGATCACGACACTTATCTAAGAGCAATTTTGCGTGCTGCAGAATGCCCCAAAGGTATGAAGTTAGAAGATCTGCAGGCGTGGTAGAAATACTTTGTAGACGTTTCAAGGGTATAGACTTCGGAGAAACTGGCGGAAAGGCGCACAAACATCAACAAATATCATGACATATTTCAAAACCCAAAGGCGGTATACCTATGCTTGGGTGATCAAAACTTAGTAGGATATGGCCGCCATAAAATGCAACTGCGGATCCATAATTGTATTGATAAAAGGTATAGCCGCGAAGATACAATGTGGATCTATACTGCATTATTTCCAATTTGATGCGTAATACAGCGAAGAATGCCGATGGATCTCACGAGATGACAGGAACTGCAACCACGATCAATACAAAGTGGAGCTATGTAATGGCGGTATATGTGTTCTTGTCCGATAAAAACTCCTTCCGTGCTTTGGGAAAAGTATATGTCAAAGTGATGACTCAACCCGAGGTCTTCTTACCAATCCCAATCTGGTATGAATCTATCCATTTGAATATATGTTTTGATGTCGAAGGTGGTAGAGACCACTTGATTATCGTTCAATGGTGTAAACCGTTAACAATTGTGAGGGAGATCACCATTAATGATTCCCAAAGGTACCCTAGTACAACGAATGTGAATAGATGAGGCTTCGAAATTAGAACATTACGTGGAATCATTGATCGAGAGGTCAATGATGTAAACCCTCATCCGAAGATGAGGAGGCACCATTAGAGGCATCACGGTCCCCAAAAGTACTAAGCGGTTTCTAAAGTGGTTCCCGGATAATGTATTTTGAAGTGACGGAGGCGAATTCTAAAATCGAGGAGAACCTTGATGTATCACAATCAACGACCACGAAAGCGGACATGGAGATGTAGTGGCGAGATCAAATGGACATGATACGGTTTTGAGCAGATATTTGGGATAGGCGACTCGAGGCGGATACTTCCATGAACAGCGAGGCACAACGACAAAACATTCGTGGACCAAAATATGCAATGAATCTGTGACTTCGTCCCGGGTGACCCAAAGTGAAAGGAAACTCAGTTAGCTCAGTGAAGAGGTTCAGTGAGTTATGATATGTGCAAAGTGACAAAGATGAATGCACCGTGTTCAAGGGCGACTCTGAGAAATGTTGGATGATGTTCTCGAGGCATGGCTTGTTCCTTTCAATTTTTCCCCCATCGGATAGATGATTACCTCTTTTTAATATGAGCTGAGGAGGATAAAACATGCTTCGATATAGCTTTCCCCTGCGCCGGTAGTTCCTCTTCCTTTGTTTAACGAACCGGAGAAAATGGGAGGTTCGTTATATGGAGCTGTCGATGTATTATGAGTCAGAGATAGAAAACTTCGAGAAGGTTTTGAGGTTATAGAGTTTGAAGCGCTTAAAGAGAACTCTACCGGTTCCTTTTAAATGCGGTAGTCCCTTCGAGACGAAAAAGGGTTAAACTATCCTTCGAAAGGCATACTTTGCTGACTGCTACTTGAGAGTGTGAAGGGAAACGAATCTTTCGACAATATTTTCCATATTTAGAGAGTCTAAAAGGGGTTTAAAGAAGAGGAGACTCCGGGGGTTCCTTTTTCCTGTGATAAATATCCTTATGGGTCCGAAAAAAGAGATAAAAGTTACCAGTTTCATTCTCATGTATTTAAGAGAAAGAGAAAGGAGCAAGATAAGATCATTTATGCCCCGACGAAATGGGTAAAACCTTCGAATGATCATCAAAGAACACGGAACCTTACTAAGATTCAATTCATTTACCGACTTTGAGGTTGTCACCAATTTTTGTGCTAGATGGAGAAAAAGGAATGCAGTGGATGAAATAGAAGTTTCAAAAGAAAAAACTGAACACGGAGCTTCATTTCGACATCTGAGATCGATCTAGCGAAAGACTCAACGGCAGGAGAGGTAATTGTTTCACATTTTAGCGAAACTTGACCACGGGAAAAGAACATGCAAAGGTTCGGTTTGATCCCAGTTATTGTTTCATTTTTAATGAGCTTGCTATAGAGAGGAAAACTGTGCTCAAAGCCTACGACATTTTTTAACGAGCTTGCGAGAGAGAAGAGAAACTATGCACCATTGACATGCCCCGACATAAGAAAGCTAATTAGCTGTTTTCACATTTTGCGAGCTTACGAGAGAAACTATGCTCGTGGATGCTTCTTGATCGCTAGCTTCCAAGAGGATATGGCCTGCGGAAGGATACCATGTCATGGGACAAAAATTGGTCATGGATTCAAAGAGATCTTCGTTAGATGGAAGAGAATCACTCGGAAGGAACCCGCATGGCAGAGGCTACCATTGGCGGTAAGGAGAGATCGAAGCTCAAAGCAACAATTACCGAAGAGATCACCATGTCAACTACGGGATCCAAATCAATGGAAGTTGGGGTCATGGGGAATAGCGCCACATAATAATTGACATGGCGGGGGTGATACCTATCTGCATATGGGAACCAATTAGGGAGAATTAGTCGGTCGGGCTAATGGATGAAAGTTGATCAACCCGATTCGCAATTCTTCCATCGTGAGGAAAAGATATCACCACGGAAGAAAGAGTGGATACAATAGCTTTCTACATAGCATAGACATAGCCTTAAAGGGTAAAATCCAAGGGGTCGGACTACCATGACATCGATAAAGCGGTTTTTCCCTCCACGAAGTTACAGGCTGGGGAAGGATTCCTAAAGGTTGACTAGTTTTTCTATTAAAAGCTAATAGATTACGTGTAACGATGCAGGGACAACCCAAAGCATACCAGAAACAAAGACAAAATACTAGCGGGCCTTTAGCCTTCATCTATCCAGCGTTTGAGGAGCGTCAGACCCGCGAACACAACAATGTGTGGAAAGGCAGTAGGAGGAAGATAGTCCGATTAGTGCACACCCAATCAAAGGATGGCCTGTTACGCCTTGGAGGTTCCCGCAGGAGAGGAGAATGCCCGAACCGCGATAAGTCTGTATTAGCGAAAAACATAGAAGCGTGCTCGGGTTTACTCTCTAGAAGGAGAGTAGGATCACGGCCCGGAAATGATTGGATCGGATCGACCCGATGGTGGACTTGGATAGACCAGCAGAGCTCTTGGGAAGAGTGGGACTGACCGAGAGAAGGGGCCGGATGATCCGCTGACATTCCTCAATGGAGGAATGGGATCGGCCGATGGAAAAACTGGATCTGGTAGCAGGTTTCATTCGAAGGGAAGAATGGGGAATTGACGGGTGGAATTGGATGAGCGCTTTAATTGTCACTCTGATGAAAGTGAGGGCTGATCGATAATGACTGGATCAGCTGCCACTTTGGGTTTGGCGGACAATCGAGGAGGAAACTAGATTGACCACACGATCCATGGGGCCCGGCAAAGAAGTATGGAACTGGATTGACTAGTCCATCGACTAATGATGGGTTGGTGGAAAGATTACGATAGCCTTTTGGAAGTTGAATTTTTTACAAAGAAGCCTCGTCCATCACAGGAAAAAAGGTGTAATGTGATTACCTTTACATAACATGCAAAGGGAACTTGATAGTTTTCTTATTCTTACTGTGAGGAATATCACTATAGTTAACTGAGGTATCGCTCGACATGTAGATAGAGGCGATGACATGGAGGTCCATTTACAGGCCACAGGTAAAGACCGGGGCAATCCCATAAGTAGTCACCTGCAAAGGCGCAAGGGAATTTTGGGTTTTAAGGTTATTTCTTTCGATACTGAATCTCATTAAACGCCAATTACTATAGATGATGCTTGGTTTCTGAGAGCCATCCCGATGTTATTTGGGGCCTTAGTCCCTTTCAGTCTTCTTCTTCTTCTCTTTCCATTTCTTCTTCTTGCGATCAAACTGGTTACTTGCTTTAGAGCTTTCACTTACTAAATGAAGAAGGAGGAAATGGAAGAAGAGGAGAACAAATGAAGAAGGTGAAAATTCGGCGTGAGGTTGATGTGTGGGTGGTATGTGACATCCAAAGTAGGTGCAACTAGAACATTGAAGGGATTTAGGATCACTTGAATTAGAGGTGTGGTAATCTGATGGTGAGTCTTGGAATACTCAGTGTGGCAATATATGGAAGACCAAAGTTTCCAAACGAGGGAAAAGTATAAGGTTCCCCAGAAGAGGGTTCTTCCATTGGTACTCCCGGGAGTCGATTCCACTAACACTGACTTGACCTAAGGTCCAAGAAAAGCGACATCGCTAATAGAATCTAAGAATCACAACCAAGCAAGCAGGACCTTCTTTTGATGGCCAGGTACTAGTTGGTGATGAAATCAACATGGCGATCAGAGTCGAGGAAGGGGATAGGGTGGAAGAGTTACAATGGTGACCTGCTTAGCGGACTTATGCCTTGGTGCAAGCTTCCACATGATGGTGTCGATTTACCTCAAAGAGGGCACGAGGTGATTTTGGCCAATGTCACTCAGTGCGATTGAGACTTCCGTCAATCTTGCTTATTATAGAACCTAAAAATTCTTAGCCCACTAAGGTTACCTTGAATTAGCGATTGACCCACTGAAGAGCGGTCAGCAGTTGATGAGCGATGCGGGAATCAAGCCGAAACTAACTAAGAAAGCACCATGCGGTATTGTGGATTTACCTCAAAGTCCCCCCCATAATACGATCAGACCAACACAAACAGTTAAACCCGCGAGGAGGTTAGTCGGCAGCTTACGAATACAACCTGCGTGCGTATACATGTGAGAGAGTCGACGGGCATATACTATAATTGGATTTCACTCTCCCTAGCTCGGGATACTAATGTTTGTTTTGAAAAACCTTTGGAGAGTTATGCCTGACCTAATCAGAAATGCGCACCTATTCTCTGTTGGTGGAGGATTCTAGCAAAAGAAAAAGTTCTAGATAAAGTTTTAATTAAGCGTTGATTTTAATGGATATTGTTCTTTACTCAAAGGGTGCATGGAAGTGAAACGAAATGAATTAGCGGAAACTCGAACCCAAATAATGCATGCGATCGCGATAGCTTGGTCATTTTCCTTTCGGTGAACATCTAGCTATGGGAGAGAGAGAGGTTCTTTCGACAAGCACAGCTACGGAATGCTCTCAAACAATTCTTTTCTCAATCAAATCCTAATGTAATACAAACTTTCAAATGCCTTCTAAAATGCACAATCAATGTGAAGATATATTTTTTTGTTTGCGTATGGATGATGATTGATACAGTCCTGTCTTGCTCTTTTGCTGTTATCTTCTTGGTAGAATTGTAAACTAGCATAAAGCAAAGAGTAACGCCAAACAGCCACCGCCATTATCAATCAAAACCTAAAAAAAGCGAAAAAGATGAACCAATCAAAGAGAAAAACAAAATTTTACACCCAACAAGCAAAAATTTTAGAATAATGACCTTGATTGAAAACAAGATAAAGAGGTCTGTGGTCCTTTGATGACCTTCACCAAGGGTTTACTCAAGCGTGTAGGGATGAGGCAATGTAAACTCCAAATTCACTCAGGAAAACCACAATAAAATAGTGAAAGATCAAAACAACAAGGTGTTTATCTTTCAAAAGATAGATGTTGATGCTAAAAGGGAGAGACAAATTGACTCACTTTAAATCACTTTCGGTAGAACTGAACCACGGTAATCCCAAAAATGAAATTTTAGGTTTTGGAGCCCAAAGACAGTATTTCTACATTGCCAAAGGGCAAAGTGTTATAACTCTGTGTAAAGAGCTACAAAGAAGTGATATCCTTTCAATGCTGCACTAACTCAAAACGAGAGGGTCTAAGAATTTCCGAGGAAAAAGAGTCAAGAGAATTCAAAAATTGAAGTTCCAACTCCCGGCAGGGATGTTGAGTATATGATGGAACCCGAGGGAGCCATCGATCATAGAGCTGAAATCAAGAGGGTAAACCAGGCTTTGAAAAGCCACAATCGAGGGGGCAGAACAAAGGGTCAATGAGGAGAAAAATCAAACAAAGGGTTTTGATGGGGCTCCCCATTGGAATTAAGCGGTTCTGGTATAGGAAAATGCGCACAGAGACAAGTAGATCGACCTCTAGAGCTTGACCTTAACCCTAGGCAGAAAAATTCTTATCATGGACACCGACTTCCTTTAAAATCTATCTAAATTAATACATGAGAAGCAAGGATAACAAAAGTACCTCTTAAACGACGTTTGTCCCTACACGCTCAAAGTTGCGCTCGAATCCTTTGCTCCTCACTGAGTGCATGGACCAAAAGAGAATCTGACCCGCTTCCTACTGTGGCATTAGCGAAAAGCAGAATCTATCAATGAATAGTAAGTTCAAAGTTCATGTAACGTCAGATACGAACTAGAAAGAAACAGTCAAAGCATGTCATATTAATGAGAATGACAGTGATGCTTTACAATTTAGCATGAATCACGGAAATCAGGCGACTACGTCAAGTCCTCGTCCAACCCTTGCACGAAAGATCCACAGCTTTGGATGTATGACTTCACTAATCGCTCTCTGGATGACTTCATAGGTTTTACTCCAGATCGCTAAGTTCCGCATATTTGCAGTTCTTCCCCTTCAATCCTCCATGCGAGATCGCAGGTTTTGGTATCATTCTTCATTTAGGTCTCACTTATGAGATCATAAGTTTGGTGTAGTTCTCCTTTTGCTTATTTCCTTTTTCCTACCATTAAACTTGATTATATGGCGCGGAGGCTCAACAATATTGAGATATCCTTGCAGGGGATTTTACTCCTTGATTGAGGATCTACCCTGGATCGCCATTTGGACTAAGTTGAAATCCAGCTACTTTCCACAGATGAAAGATGCTTCCCCATTCATCTCAACAGTTTAACGACCGCCGGAATGAAATTGGCGGCGCTCTCTCTCAGGGAGCCATCGAGGCGTTACGCCGCTCCACGGTGTGTGCCTGCCCTTTGGAAACGCCCGACACTCTTCAAAGACCTATAAACCCTCAAAGGGCGGGGAGGCGTTATAGCATTCCAGCGTTAATATTAGGAAGCGCCCGGTGCTCGAGATAATTAGCCAAAGGCGCTCTCTCGAAACTTCGATTTTGGGTGCTTTCGGGTGAGTTGTTTACTCCGATGAATCAGTTCTCCTCCTTTAAATGGGTGGTGGCGAGATGTCTTGCTATAAAATTCTCCTTCATTATACGTTCATATCGCGGTATCCAGGCAACCTTGCAGAGCCGCTGGTGACCAACACCGAAAGTTAGAGAGGGACAATCTGGCACCGACAATTGAGGAGGAAGAATGCGACACTTGTCCCCGGTGAAACAATTTGCCGTGCTGGGGATCTATGCCGCCATCGCGAGCTCTTTCTGGCCGACAAGTTACACCTTATATCTTGCTGCTACAGGCAGGTTATTTGCACTACGTGTCTCAGCTGCCAGTAGATGCTTTTGGCAGGTCTGGCAGCCGGGAGGCAGTGGCATATGCAGTCTTATAGGATTTTTCTTAGCTCCTCACCCTCGATGGGAAGTGCTCTTGTCAACCTCATGAGATTTCCCTTGATGGCTTTACGCACTATTCTGTTTTCTGGCCTGCAGGGTTTCTTCTTTTCGCTTTTCAGCAGCTTTATAGGTACTTTTGGAGTTTCATCTTTACTCTCAAAGGTAAAACTTTGTGCACCTTCATCCTTTTCCTTACTTGTGTAGGGGTTTCTTGTTTTCCCGCCGATTGGTGAGAACTACCTTCCCTTTCTTCCTCGAGTAAAGGGTTCTAATTTCCTCTCCTCCACTTAAGACAAAACACCTTCTTCTTTTTAGGGGTTTTGGTAAGAAATTTTCTTTGAAATCGCCAGGCGTGGCGGCCTAGTGAAATGCACTGCAATTTCAACTTTTGGAGGAGAAGAGGGAAAGAGTATATTATTCCCTTTATTGGATTTAGATTTGGTAGAAGAAGGAACCTCTTCTAACGCTAGTGGAGGAGGTGTTGAAAAATATCTTTGTGGAGAAAGACAAACTTCCTCCTCAACCTCTATGAACTGCTTGCTGATCTCTGGAACTTGAACAGGGGTTCTGCCTTTTCTCTTTATACTAGTCCCTGATTTAGAAGTATTGTTGGGTGACAAAGGACTTTCCTTATTTGATTGAGGAGTTGGTTCTAGATCCAACTTGAAATCAGAAGTAACAACAAAATGATCCCACAAAATATCTTTCTTACCCAATTCATCAAAGACCAGCATTCTGATAAGTCTAGAGTGAAAAAGGCTAGAATACACATCTTTACATTTGGCATATATCCTGTCTAACATCTTAACTATACTCTTCAACAAGTAATAAGAAATATTCATCTCAACCTTACCAATAAAATGTAGCAACAACCTTATATGATACTAGTACAAGGTGTTGAATCTCCCACACGGTAGAGCTATCTTTGTATGATCTTGATGAGAACATCCAATTGTTCAATCAATTGGCTCCATCTCAGTTGCAACAAGGATCCCCATTACAAGTTAAAAGTGGTTCAAAGCCATGTCTTTGAACCACCTTTCACCTATAATTGGGATCACTTGTTGTATTTGAGATAGAGACTTGGTCCTTGCAAACTCCAAATCCAAACCTTAGTTTTCTTATCAAACTACGGTGCAAATTGTCTTGCTACCTCTGGATGGCCTCTCTTCATGTTCTGACAGAAGAAGAGGAACCCTACTCTTTTAAAGGTCTCTCTTGCCATGGGTTACATATCAAAAGATGCATGTCCACTAGTTTTTTCCTAAACATCTTGCCACCTTTGTGTGTCTTACTCAATTGAGGAGTCTCCATGGATCAAAATGAAGGATTTTAAGAATTTTAAGGGATGGTAATGACCAAGAAATATTTAAATCAAGATTCAAATGTACAAGGCTAACCCCTTTTTAAACAGACTGGTAATTAGTAAGCCAAGCTTGACTTTGGGAATTACACCCTTAGGCTTATATAGGTATTCTGGAGTGTAAATGGTGAGGAGGTAGTCTGAATTTGGCCCTCTGCAATCGAGTGAAACGCCAAACCCTAAGGTGAAAGGAAGCAAGGAAAAAATAGAGGGTTTTAGGGCGGCACCTCTGGGTAAGCATAGCAAATACAGGACAGGATATTTATAGGCTTGTAACTTCAATGGTTAAAGAAAATAACATTGATCAGACCATAGATACAAGAAAATAAATTTACAAGTTTGAAGAGGATAAAAACAAGGTTACCATGCAAAAATGGATCCCTTACTACTTTGGCCGAAAGCTTGCATAGAAATGAAAACTGAGCACAAATTTCACGTGAAAATTAATACGCAGAGGAAGTAACATGGGATACTGTGTAGTAGACACATGTTGAGATCTTCAACACAATATTAGGATGAACATTGAGAAAACCTTAGACCTAGAATCTTTACCGACATGCAGCATTTGGTTGTGTCGCGGTCGAGAACTTACGAATTTTTTCATAGTGGGCACTGTTGAGTCTTTAAAATTAGAAACCGTTACCAAATCTCATAAATGAAATATCTTTGAAGGCATATTTAACCGACCCACGGCCATTGAAAACAAGGGACATGACATGATCATGGAAATCATGACTTCGAGGTGGAGGTATAATGACGTGATGACGCACTATGGGTACGCGATGAGTAGGAAATGCTTCCACTTCAAAACGTGATAGGACAGCTAAAGCAAGGACAAGGAGGCATGCTTATGAGATCATGAGGTGAGGAGGAAGGTGTGTCACATTAGTTTAGTAATGGGGAGGGATCGATTCAAGGACAAGTCATGAAGGGGACCCAAATAAAACATGAGCTAGAAATGGTTCAGGATCAAAAATCAATTTGAGGATGAAATTAGAGCTAAGACTCAAAAATTTAATCATCCAAGGGGTCCCACCAATCATAAATTTTAAAGGGATGATACCCTTAAAGAAAAAATTAAAATCTAAGGCTTAAAATGAGATTGCAAAAACTAAAATGCAAGGCAATTTAGTGTGATAACATTGTGTTAATCCCTGAGGGGATGGCATGCCCTACTTGAATGCAGAATGAAATGAACCACGGATGCCTTATCCACAGGGCTATAAGGGTCATTTATTTGAAACTCTAAAATAAAGAATGTGTATTTACAATGAAGAGTACACTCAGGCTCAAAGAAGAATTACTGAGAATGCCGACCGGAGACCCACGAAACCTCTTTATTCTCCATATTCTACAACTTGAAGTGTTATTAGAGAATACCTCGGATATTTTGAAAGGATCGATCCATAAAGCTTCAAATTTTTGTGCTTTCCTTTATCCTGATTCGGTTCATCCCATTTGAGCACCATATCATCCAATTGAAATTCCTCTTTGTTCACCTTTTTGTCAAAATCCTGCTTGATCTTCTATTTATGTTCATGTGCTTTGTCCAATAGTTTTTCTCTAGTCTGTTGCACTTCTATCAGTTGATGAATTTTTTTGATCATGTCATTGGGCTCTTTTTGATAATCTTGGAAGAATTTTTTCCACAAGAATTAAGGCAAGATAGGAAGGAAAAGCCTCCTCCATACACCTAGTTGGAAAGGGGAAAGTCCCAAAGACCTTTTCACTGTCACTCTCTCAACCCATAGAGAAATTTGGTGAATCCCCATGCCTTTTTTGTTATCCTCTAACATATTTTTAATGATCTTGCCATAATGCTTTTGTTGGAGGATTATGCAAGCCCATTCCCTATGGGTAGTATGGGGTTGAATGAATCAAAGTGATCTCATATTGTTCATAGAACTAAATTAATGGTTCAACCTTGAATGATGCAACATTATGTAGTAGTTCTATCCCGGGACAGCCAAACATTGCCATAATATCTTCAGGGAAACCAATGATCACTTTGTTGGAAGCATTCCTTGTAGGAATAGCTTCAGTCCACTTAATAAAGTAATCTATAGTATTTAAATATCCACCTATGTTGACCAACGGAAGTGGGATGGATTTCCCCGATAAAATCTAGGCCCCTCTGCTAGAAGAGGGTCCTAAAGAATTTTATACTGACCACAGGTAAGGCAAGATGAGAAGGAAAAACTGCCTCCACTCCATACACTAGTTGGAAAGGGGAAAGTCCCAAGGACCTTTTCACTGTCACTCTCTCAACCCATAGAGAAAATTTGAGTTTTGAATCCCATGCCTTTTTGTTATCCTCTAACATATTTTTAATGATCTTTATAATGCTTTTGTTGGAGGATTATGCAAGCCCGTTTCCCTATGGATAGTAAGGGGTTGAATGAATCAAAGTGATCTCATATTGTTCATAGAACTAAATTAATGGTTCAACCTTGAATGATGCAGCATTATCAATGATGATTCTATCAGGACACCCAAACCTTGCTATGATGTCTTCGAGGAAACCAATGATCACTTTGTGTGAAGCATTCCTTGTGGGAATAGCTTCAATCCACTTAGTAAAGTAATCTATAGTATTCAATATCCACCTATGTTGACCACTGGAAGCGGGATGGATTTCCTCGATAAAATCTAGGCCCTACTGCTAGAAGGGTCCTATGGCTGCCACAGGATTTAATGGCAAAGAATTAATATGTTGCTTCCTGGAGAACTTCTGACACTTAACATAGGCTCTGATCTTATCACAAGCATTAGTGAACAAACTGGGCCAGAAATATCCAGCCCTAAGGATCTTGTATGTTGTAGTTCTCCAATAATGATGCCCCCCACATAAACTATCATGAAAATCAAACATAATCTTTTGGGCTTCTTGGGGGTCTAGGAATCTCAAAAACACACCTAATGGATCCTTCCAATACAAAATTTGATCAACAAGGCAGTACTTTATTGATTTGAGTTTTAAGGCCCTCACCTTGTTCTTTTCCATACCACTTGGAGGCTGTAAATTTTACAGAAAAAATATAATTTCCTTGTACCAGCTGCAATTTTCCAATGTAGAAATGATTTGAGGACCTTTATCAGTCATCTTAGTCTGCTAATTTTCTGAACATGAGTGAATGAAATTCATCCCCAATGCTGACCAATTTGATTTAGCCAAGAGCTTGGCTAAACCCTGGCCTTTAACCAATTTTGTGGGCCTAATCTCCAAAAAAAATTCAAGTATTTTAGCAATCCAATTGTTTCTTTTTCCATCTATATCAGGCTGAATAAGAATTTATTTTACAGCAACTGATGGGACATAAGAAATAACTCTTGAATGCAGGACATAAACTATGAAGGACTTAAGAGATTTAACCAATGCATAGGCTTGTTTGTCCATAATTTCATACTTTAGTTCAACATCTCTCAATGCCCTACTGAAAAAGGAAATGGGCTGCTCTAAGCCTTCAACATTCTTCTTCAATAGGACTGCTGCTACTATATCAAAAGAGGCAAAAGAAAAAATAAGAAAGTCCTTGGAGTAGTCGGGGCTGACAAGAACTGGGGATTCTGTCAAGGCTTTCTTTATTTGATCAAAATAATCACGGGCCTTAGCAGTCCATTTGATTTCACTATCCTTCCTTTGCATGTTTGTGATATACTTAAATAACTAAACAAATTTTGACACAAATCTTCTCAAAAAAATAATTTTTCCCAGAAAAGATTGTACCTCTTTTTTAGATCTAGGAAGTGACAAAGTTTGTATAGCCTAAACCCTGATGGAATCAATCCTTACCCCTTCAGCTAACACGATATGCCCCAATAATTTTCCTTCTTTCATGGCAAATGATGACTTTTTCAGATTCAAAGAGAGGCCAAATTTTCTGCATTTCAAGGAAACCTTTCTTAAATGATCACAATGTTCCTTACTAGACTAAGAATACACAGTTATGTCATCTAAATAGATAACAAAAAACTTATTCTTTTCTCCAATAAATGTTATGTCCATAGCTCACTGAAAAGTTGCCCCTGCATTCATCAAACCAAAGGGCATCTTGGTGTACATAAATGTCCCCCAGGGAGTGGTAAAGGTCGTCTTCTCCCTTTCTTCTGGAAAAACAAACACCTGATTGTATCTGGAAAAATCCATCAACCATAGACATCCTGGCTGCTCTTGTCACCTTTTGTAATATGTGCTCCATCCTGGGTAAAGGATAATTATCCTTCTTTGAGATTCTATTCAGATTTCAGAAATCCACACAAAGTCTGATTTCTCCATTATTTTTTCTTAATGGGACCAAATTGAATACCCATTCAGAATACCTCAAAGGAATGATAATTTTTGCATCTAAAAGCTTCTTAACTTCTTTCTCCATGACAGGAAACAACATAGGATTGATTTGCCTCAACTTTTTCCTAAAGGGTTTGGTATTTTCTCTTAATGGGATCTTGTGCTCTATTATGCTTGTGTCATAAGTTCTGAGATCTTCATAAGTCCAAGCGAATACATCAGAAAATTATTTCAACAACTTAGTATATTTTCCCCTCTGCTTTTCTGATAGGCTACTTGAAAGTTTGGCATATTTTGGATCCCTTTCAGTGCCCACATTGCACTCAGTTATATCTGCATCATCAGTGGATACCTTCCCTTTCAATGCCACATCATTCCCATCAAATAATATTTCCAAAGGAACCAGACCCTTTGGTATATGATTACTAGGAAGCTTCACAATATGATGATTAGAAATTTTATTGAGGAAAACATCAGCATGAGGAGTGACTTCTGAATCATGATCTTGATCAATTTGTAATGAAGAAAATTCATCAACGATCTCAAGAAAAATTTTAAGTTCTATATCATCTTCGAACACCTTCCAATATTTTACATTGTTCGGTATAGAAGGCCTGTATTTGACTTCTACATTATACTTGATTTTTGGTGGTATAGGATTCTGAAGTTTCTTGCTGATACAGCCAAAGAATCATCCATGGTATTCTCTTTTCTAGGAATGAATGATATATTAAAAGTAGAGAAAAAACTGTCCACCAAATCCCACACTTAATTTCTGTAAGATCTAAGCCTAGGATGCTTTATTTGATAAAGATTTTTAATCTGATGGACTATCAATTTAGCATCCCGAAATACTGATAGCTCTTCTATCCCCATGTCTTTATCTTCCCTCAAACCCAAGACAAGAGCCTCATACTCTGCCACATTATTAGTAGTCTCAAATTCTAGTTTATATGACAAAGATATAGTTTCTTGAGTTGGTGAGACAAAGATCACCCCAGCACCAACACCTTCCTTGGAAGAGGCTCCATCAA
>SNQJ01S0202313.1:17831-30850 GCA_010110895.2 Picea sitchensis | reverse complement strand
AAAGCAACTAAGAAAGTGGGTGAATTAATAGACATAAAGCAACTAAGAAAGTGGGTTTCCTTAGTGAGATTTTTGGATTAAATCTCACCCGATGATTAGACTTGGATAGATTGGATCTAGGCCATTGATATTTTAGGGCTTGGCCAAAGGAGGGTATAGTGCATTTATGAGATTCATTCTTCACTTATGAGAAGAGGAGAAGAGGAGGAGAGATAGGGAACATTTCTCAAGGAGAGGAGGGCACACTTACATGAGGGTTTTTCCATTGAGTGAGGAGAAGGTGCCATAGCTTGGAGGAGGAGATTCCATGGAGGATGAGGCTTACACTAGTGCTTGGGTGCATTCTATGGTCTAGGGCACACTTGGAGGAGGAGAGGCACACTTATTGCATGAGATATTTGTGTGAGGGTGTTGTACACTTGTGAGAGGGATCCTTAGTGAGGAGAACTAAGGGCACATTTAGTGGGAGAATATTTGATGCAGACCCCCAACCCTCGGGCTAAGATCCATGCAGGATCATTCCAATTATCCTCTGAGTCAAATTGACTCTTCAATTTCCCTACGGGAAATTCTCACACACACAAGAGTGTATCCATAGGTCCTTTCTGAAAAACCTACCCTGTCCACCTTAACTCCAGGTGCAAGCCTTACACTTCCATACGACCACGACCTGGTCCTTGCGCAAACTCCTTTCACAACTTGTGTGTTCACAGGTCGAAGACCTTGACTTTTCTTCACCAAACGTTGATACCCGACATGCGATGGGATATGGCTCCTCCTTGTTAGCGCCCTCGACATGTAACTGCTGACTAGAGCTAACTACTAAACTCACCCACAACTCGTGAGTTCACAAGTTGAAGGGTTGAACCTCCAGACCCTTCTTTTATGAGACTTTGAGGCACGAAAGTAAGAGAATATTTGACTCCTTTAGTACTTCTCGTGGCTCGCAACTTCATGAGTTGGTTTGTTGAGCCTTTGTGCTCCTTTCTTACCAAAACCTGAAGCACGAGAAGTCAACAGGGTGTTGAGTCCCTTTTCAAATGACACATGTCCACCACCTGTCACCACTTCTTCCTCTCTTCGAGTGTCTTATCGTCACGCCACCTGTCAACCACGTGGTTCCCACCAAGTGGATGTGCCACATGTTGCATGAGCCCTCTCAACTCACAAGCTTGTGACTTATACAGTTGAAACTGATTCCTCCCAACCTCCAAAACCCCGATACACGATATAGCGAAGAGGTTCTGATCCAACGGTTATTACTACTTCTCACTACTCGGGAGTTCATGCAACCAAAGGATTTGGTCTACCCTCCAAACTCATGAACCCCGAGTTCGAAAGATTGATCCAATGGCCCAACCTAACCATGATCGACGGTCTTCGTTTATTCTTGACACTAAAGTGGTGGGTTCATCCAACTCCTAACCATCCTACAGCTTTACTGGATCCTATGGTCCCCGCAACTTCATGAATTCTCCACTGAGAATTACGACCGTTCAATTCCTTCCTCTGAATCTCTGGCCCAAATTGACTCGACATTCTTTCTCTAAGACTTAACTTCTGCACGATGATTCAACTCCCCACCTTCCTTTGAATACTTCAAAGGCACTGACCCTCTTGAGCTTTCTATTGCAACCTCAAGCCTCGAAAGGACTCCTACATGCACTCCTTGCGGTAATATTTCAAATACTTCTGTGTATTTTATTCTTTTGACTCTGTGCACTCTCAGCAACAATAGTCTTTCACTCTTCAACCTTAGTTGATAAATTCCAAGGCTTCAACTAGCCTGTGCACACCTTGCATGGATTTTGTGCTTCACCTACACTTCTACTGGAATGAGAACAATGGTATCCCTCCCGATCTTTCTGAGATAGACTCAGAACCCTTGTCAATGCACACCTTGCAGACGTTTCACTGCACTCCTTGCATGAACTTCTCTTAGGAAGAGAAACAATTGAAACTCATTCTCTTTCTCTCTCAGAATTCATACATTCAACATGAAATCATACATTCAACACATCATAGCATCATAACAAATGCATAATAGAGAGAATAAAACAACTATAAGCATACCATTCAACATATGTAAACAGTAAGCATCATAACACCATGAAATCTGAGTCAAAGCTTCATATATTAATTCAAGCTCTTGTACATGGGTTCTTCTCTACAACTCTCTACTACAACTCTCTTCTTCTGCTTTGCACTAATGATCTAATCATACAATAATACAAAGGCGAGGGTGTCTATATCTGTTTTCCCTCCTAAGCTCCTAAAATTGTCTAATTTATTAATTCAAAGCTACCTAATTTTATTTATCAGAATTAATGTCTACTACATATGACAGATGAGAGCAAATCACTCAAGATCTATTTACAACATGTAAGTACGCTTCCTTTAACTACTACATTAATATATGTTTCTCAATTTTTCAAAAACATTTCAAAACGTGTAAAATGTGTGATGCGCTTTCCAGCTGTCTTCTTCCTTCATGCTCGCTTGACTGGCTACTTGTGATGCTCCTGCATCATACTCCCTCGCTTGAAAATTTTCATGAACTCCTGCTCATGAGATCTTGCACGCTCTACCCATGCTTCTAAATTTCTGCTTCATCTTCCCAACTGACATCTTCAACTGGATGTCCCTTCCATTTGACCAAGTATTCAAAATACTCTTTTCTCCTGGTCTTTCTGTTAACCCTCTTGTCAATTATATGTTCCATCTATGGATTTTCAGCTACAAGCATCTGTTTTGTCCACTGAACTTCTTTCTGTTCATCTTTTTCTCCTGCTTCTTCAGCTCTGTAAGGGTACAAATCTACAATATTGAATATCGATGAGACTCCAACCCCATTAGGTAATTCAATCTCATATGCGTTCGCCCCAAATTTCCTTATGACCTTGCACGGTCCAATATTTTTCATCTTCAGTTTATTATACATTCCCCTTGGGAACCTTTCCTTCCTCAGATGTGCAAGAATCAGATCACCAACTTCAAATTGAAGTTATCGCCTGTGTTGATCTGCTCTCTGCTTATATTCTTGACTTGAACTATGCAATCGCTCCTTAACTTGGTTGTGAAGCTCCTTCATTCCTTCTGCAAAGTCTTATGCACTAGCACTCCTGAATTCATCTTGTTCTGAATCTTTCAATTCAGAAACTCCCCTTGGCTGCATTCCATATACAATCTAGAATGAACTATGCCTTGTGCTTCTATTGATTGATTCATTGTAATAAAATTTTACCTCTGGCATAATGTGATCCCACTGACTGTGGTGTTCAGTCACTAAGCTCCTCAACAAGTAACCCAAGCTTTTGTTCATGACTTCTGTCTTCTCATCCATTTGAGGATGATATGCTGAGCTAAAATACAAACTTGTCCCTAGATTTTTCCATAAGGTCCTCCAGAAATGTCCCACGAACTTGGTATCTCGATCAGAGACGATACTCTTTGCAAGTCGTGAAGTCTGATGACCTCCTTGAAAAAAAGGTTCAAAATATGAGTTGCGTCATTAGTTTTTTGGCATGGTATGAAATGTGCCATCTTTGAAAATCTGTCGACTACCACAAAGATTGAATCACATCCTCTTTGTGTTCTTAGCAGTCCCAATATGAAATCCATGCTCACTACGTCCCACAGCCTTTCAGGTATGGGTAATGGTCGATATAACCCTATGTTCTGCCTTTTCCCTTTTGTGTGTTGACAAATCCTGCATTTGTCCACAAATTTATTAACATCTGTCCTCATCCCTGGCCAAAAATATGAGCCATTCAACTTTGAGAACATCTTATCATGACTGAAGTGTCCGACCAATCCTCCACTGTGTTTTTCCTTCAGCAGATTCTCCCTCATGGAGCACTTTGGAATACATAGTTGATTCCCCCTGAACAATAATCCATCCTGTATCATGTATTCAGTCCATTGACTTCTGTCCCTGATAATTGGATTGTCAGATGCCTCATATGCCTCCTTGAAGTCTGGATCATCTCTGTACATTTCTTTGAGGTTATCAAAACCCAAAGTCTTGACTCTGAATTCCTACATAAGCAAACATTTCATGCTCAAAGAATCAACAACTTTGTTAGCAGTTCCATAAATATGCTTAATTACAAAAGTAAAATTCTGCATGAATTCAACCCAATTTACATGTTTTTGGTTCAACTTCTCCTGTTGAGTCACGAATTGCAAAGCGTGATTATCACTATACAAAACAAACTCTTTAGGAACCAAACAATGTCTCCATTTCTTCAGCACTTGTATGACTGCATAGAATTCTTTGTCATATGTTGAGTACTTGATCTTCACTTCATTCAGTTTTTCACTGAAGCATGTGATTGGCCTATCGTCTTGGCTCAAGACCGCTCCAATTGCAAATACACTCGCATCACACTTGACCTGGAATGTCTTGCTAAAATCTGGCAAAACCAAAATTGGTTGTTCCATGATCTTCTTCTTCAGAAGATTGAAACTCTTCTCTGCTTCTTCTGTCCAGTGAAAAGACTTGTGTCTTTTATTCACCGTATCCATCATTGGTGCACTAATTCCACTAAAATTTTGGATGAATTTCCTATAGAAACTTGCCAAACCATGGAAGCTTCGAACTTCAAAAATGCTCTTCGGCGATGGCCAATTCTTAATTGCATCTACCTTTTCGATATCCATCTTCAACTCATTCGCAGAGATAACAAAACCCAAATAAATGAGTTATATCCTCATAAATGATGATTTCTTCATATTAATAAACAATTTCTCTTACTGTAATCTCCTCATCACTGCAGCTAAATGCTTTAAGTGCTCTGCTTCTGTCTTGCTGAAAATTAATATATCATCAAGATTTACAATGACGAATTTCCCTATGAAATCCTTCAGGACTTCGTTCATCAATCTCATGAAAGTACTGGGTGCATTTTTTAATCCAAATGGCATGACAAGCCATTCATACAGCCCCTCATTTGTCTTGAATGTTGTCTTCCATTCATCACCTTCTCCCATTCTAATCTAAGGATATCTGCTTTTCAAATCAATCTTTGAAAAAAATCTTGCTCTACTCAAGCAATCCATCAAGTCGTCCATCCTTGGTAATGGAAATCTATATCTGATGGTAATCTTATTGATCGCCCTTGAGTCTATACACATTCTCCAGCCTCTGTCTTTCTTTGGGCTGAGCACTATTGGAACAACGCATGTACTCAAGCTCTCTCGAATCAATCCTTTGTCCATTAAGTCCTGGACCTGTCTCTTAATTTCTTCATTTTCCTGTGGCGTCAACCTGTACACAGATTTGTTTGGTAAGCTAGCTCCAGGTATAAGGTTGATATGATGGCTTATACTTCTAATAGGTGGCAACAAACAAGGTAGTTCATCCACTACTATATCATCAAACTCTTCTAGCAACTCCTGGATTTCTTCTGGTAAATCATCTATCCTTGCACTGGTCAAAACAATTATGGGCTTCCTAACCACAATAAATTGTGTGTCTTCCTTCTTCTTAACCTCCTTAAGAAGTTCCTTCCCACTCATGAGAAGTATAATGTTTCTCATCTATGTTTTCACCTCTTGGTTTTTAATCGGCAGCAACATGTGCATCCTCCCATTCTTCTCCAGGGTGTACATGTTCTTTCTCCCATCATGAATCAGATTCCTGTCATATTACCATGGTCTACCTAGTAATAGATAACAAACATCCATGGGAATGACATCACATAATATTTCATCTTTATATCCCCCTATTTTAAATTCAACTAAACATTGTTTAGTGACATTTACCTGATGTCCTTTTTGTAGCCACAAAACTCTGTATGGGCTTGGATGTATGATAGTCTCCATCTCCAGCTTTTCTACCATCTCTGTAGATACGAGATTGTTTGTGCTACCGCTGTCCACTATGACTTTTCATACTCTGTCTTTAGTTTTGCAAGCAATCTAAAACAGACTGTTTCTTTGAGCTGGGTTCTCTGCCTCCTTCTCTGGCTTCAAGAGAACTTTCCTCATCATCAAAGATCTTCTGCCCTCAGCATATTCTGCCTCAACATTCTGTCCTTGAGCTTCGGCAATGTGATTTTCACCACCATCTTTTTTCTTATCTGGACACTCATAGGATTTATTTCCAATATTTTCATAGACAAAGCATTTACTTCACCACCTTTGTCTCTTCCTCTTCCTCTAGCTTGAGAAAAAGTATTTCTATCAGCATACTTCCCTCTCTATGAGCTTCCTCCTCTCTCATGTTGATTTTGACGTTTCTTTCCCTCTTCTTTAGGTTTCTGAGTTCTGTCTTGGGAAATTGTTTTGCCTCTTACTTGACTTCTACCTCGACCTCTTTGACCTTGTTTTCGACTCAGCTTCTCTTCAGCCTTCAGAGCCATCTGATAAGAATCTTCCACAGTCCAAATGGTCATCATGCTCATCTCATCTTGAATGTCATACCATAGACCATTCATGTATCTGGCAACTTTTTCATCATCATTTTCCCGATGACCTACCCTGATGTTTATCTTGTAGAACTCTTTAGTGTATTCCTTCACTGACATCAGCTTCTGTCTCAAATTATGCATCCTCCGAAATAGAGTGATTTGATAATCCTTGGGTATAAATTTGGCTTTCATCTTTGCAACCATTCTATCCCAGATCTTGATTTTTTTCTTGCCTTTGGAGCATTTGTTAGCCTCCAGTTCATCCCACCATAGTGATGCATGCCCTTTAAGTCTAGTAACGACATGTTTGAATTTCTTGTCTTCCTCAACATCCTCATAGTCGAAGTATTTATCTAGAGCTCTAATTCAGTCTAGAATCTCTTCAACATCTAGGTTTCCCTCATACATGGGAATATCCATATTTTCTCTAGCACCTATCCTTGCAACAGCCCTGAATAGGCATTCATCTGCAACATCTTCGACCGCAACTTCTTCTCCTTCATGTCCATCTTCATTTTCACTTTCAGCTTCACTGATATCCCCAGCATCAACTGTGCACCTCTGTGTTGTTTCCATGGCATCAAGCCTAGCATGTAATTCACGCATTTCTCTTTCCACTACTGGATCAGGCATTGGCATTGGCCTGTCGCTTCTTCTCGACGGCATGGCTATAAAATGTTCCCCTGTTCTTTCTGCTACAGAAAGCAAATAACTTGTTTTTCACTCTGATACCACAATGGTGTGTATCAGACTACTCCTTTTTCTCTAGATCCTTCTACCTGAAATATATAGACACAATCAAGCTCTGATACCTAATGATGCAGACCCCCAACCCTCGGGCTGAGATCCACGTAGGATCTTTCCAATTCTCCTTTGAGTCGAATTGACTCTTCAATTTCCCTACGGGAAATTCTCACACACACACAAGAGTGTATCCACAGGTCCTTCCTAAAAAACCCTCCCTGTCAACCTTAACTCCAGGTGCGAGCCTTACACTTCCATACGACCACGACCTGGTCCTTACGCAAACTCCTTTCGCAACTTGCGTGTTCGCAGGTCGAAGACCTCGACTTTTCTTCACCAAATGCTGATACCCGACATGTGATGGGATATGGCTCCTCCTTGTTAGTGCCCTCCATGCGTAACTATCGGCTAGAGCTAAGTACTAACCTCACCCACAACTCGCAAGTTCACGAGTTGAAGGGTTGAACCTCCAGACCCTTCTTTTATGAGACTCTGAGACATGAAAGTCAAAGAAGATTTGACTCCTTCAATACTTCTCGTGGCTCGCAACTTCGTGAGTTGTTTTGTTGAGCCTTTATGCTCCTTTCTTACGAGAACCTGGAGCATGAGAAATCAACAGGGTGTTGACTCCCTTTTCAAATGACACGTGTCAACCACCTGTCACCACTTCTTCCTCTCTCTGGGTGTCTTATCGTCATGCCACCTGTCAACCACACAGTTCCCACCAAGAGGACGTGCCACGTGTTGTACGAGCCCTCTCAACTCGCAAGCTTGTGACTTCTGTAGTCAAAACTGATTCCTCCCAACCTCCGAAACCCCGATACGTGATATAGCGAAAAGGTTTTGATCCAACAGTTATTCCTAATTCTCTCTACTTGGGAGTTCGTGCAACCAAAGGATTTGGTCTACCCTTCAAACTCATGAACCCTGAGTTAGAAATAATGATCCAATGGCCCGAATTGACCACGATCGACGGTCTTCATTGATTCTTGACACTAGAGTGGTGGGTTTGTCCAACTCCTAACCACCCTGTAGCTTTACTGGATCCTACGGTCCCTGCAACTTCATGAATTCTCCACTGAGAATTCTAACCATTCAATTCCTTCCTCTGAATATCTGGCCCAAATTGACTCAATGTTCTTTCTTTGGGACTTAACTTTTGCACGATGATTCATCTTCCTGTCTTCCTTTGAATACTTCAAAGGTGTTGACCCTCCTGAGCTTTCTATTGCAACCTCAAGTCTTGAAAGGACTCATGCACGCACTCCTTGCGACAATCTTTCAAATACTTCTGTGTATTTGATTCTTTCGACTCTGTGCACTCTCGGCAACAACAGTCTTTCACTCTTCAACCTTAGTTGATAAATTCTAAGGCTTCAACTAGCCTGTGCACACCTTGCACGGCTTCTATGCTTCACCTGCACTTCTGCTGGAATGAGAACAATGGTACCCTCCTGAGCTTTTTGAGATAGACTCAGAACCCTTGTCAATGCACACCTTGTGGACGTTTCATTGCACTCCTTTCAGGAACTTCTCTCAGGAAGAGAAACAATTGAAACTCATTCTCTTTTTCTCTGATACTTCATACATTCAACACAACATATCATCATAATCAATGCATAACAGAGAGAATAAAACAACTGTAAGCATACCATTCAGCATATGTAAACAATAAGCATCATAACACCATGAAATCTGAGTCAAAGCTTCATATATTAATTCATGCTCCTGTACATGGGTTCTTCTCTACAGCTCTCTGCTACAACTCTCTTCTTCTGCTCTACGCTAATGATCTAATCATACAATAATACAAAGGTGAGGGTGTCTATATCCATTTTCCCTCCTACGCTCCTAAAATTGTCTAATGTATTAATTCAAATATACCTACTTTCATTTATCATAATTAATGTCTACTACATCCGACAGATGAGAGAAAATCGCTCAAGATCTGTTTACAACATGTAAGTACGCTTCCTTTAACTACTACATTAGTATTCGCTTCTCAATTTTTCAAAAACATTTCAAAACATGTAAAATGTGTGTTGCACTTTCTAGCTATCTTCTGCCTTCATTCTCACTTGGCTGGCTTCTTGCGATGCTCCTGCATCACTATTGCTAGAGGAGAGGGTGCACCAAAGCTAGGTACACACCATATCTTGGAGAAGGGCACACTTTGAGAGAGAGGGTGAAAAATTCAAGGGAGAGGGAAAGGGTCACTCAACATTCAAGTGGGTAAAGGAAATATCATGGAATCTCAGTGGTAAAGGAAAAGGCTCAAATACAAAGGCATCAAGATAAAGACAAAGCAAGCAAGAGGAAGAAAGGCTCACTAAGGCAAGGGGTGCCTTACTTCACAAGGCTTGTGGGGAGGTCTTCAAATAACTCCAAGGCATCTGAGAGTGGTTTCTATTGTACTAGGTTCACTTGTATATGTTCCTGTGTTGTACATTTTTCTTTGAGGCCTTCTATATATATCTCCTCCAAACCGGTTTTCCCCATGGGGGGGTTTTCCAAGGTCATGTTAACCAAAAATCTATGTGTCAATTTTATGCATGCTTATAAGTGTAGATCAACATTTTAAATTTAAATATCTAGAGGTAGTGTTATGTGTTTTGATGTATATTTCATATGCTAACAATGGGTAAAGAAAACACTTGCAAGGGAACCTCAAAAGAGCACTTAACCATCAAATATTGAGCATAAAGTTTGGTGATTGTTTGTTGTCCTAAAAACAACAAGGAAAGATAGCCACATAGTTGAAACTTAGATCCATACTAAGTTCAAGGATAGACCTTAGATGGTAGCCTCATAGGACCTCCGAAAATCTACATGGTATCAGAGCCAATGGTGGCTTAGACTTGCTGATTTTTAATCATTTTTGTGGACAATTTTGTGAGGTTTATATCAGATCTGTTGGTTGTTTTTGGACATGAAATTTATAGTCCAAAACAGTGAGTAAAATTCAGATCTAAAGGTGCCTCTCAGTTAGTTCCAGTTGGATAGTTGATGGTATATTTTGGACAACCTGTTGACAGAGTTTGTGGACAGCTTGTGGGCAGATTTGTTGGGCTGATTTTTGACACTTGTGGACATCCTCTTTTCACACCTACATGGATAGGAGTGAGGTTGTAGTTTACAAACTCTTTTCACACCTATTTTCTAGGAGTGAGGTCGGTGTTCTCTTTCCTCTTTTCACACCTGTGTTGATAGGAGTGAGGCAATGCCCCTTTACAGTTTGAGCATTAGTTGGAGTGAAGTTTGGTAGACGTGTCAATATCTCAAATCTGTGTGGAGGACAGGCTAGTTGGGGCTAGAAATTGGTCGCCTTGGAAGGTGAGGATCATCTTTGTCTTAGAGGACCTCAAACTATGGGATATAATTGAGGCGCATGTTCCTGTTCTTCCTGTTACTTCCCCCGTCTTGTTGGCATATTTTAGGAAGAAGAACAACAAGGTAAAGAGGACCATTTGTGATGCAGTATGATATCATATTATTCCCCACTTGAATGTGAAGACTTATTCATATGAGATGTTAGAATCTCTATGAAATTTGTATGAGAGCTCTAATGAGAACTGCAATTTCGTTCTTCATGATCAACTGAGGGGAATTCGCATGCTTGAGGATGAGTCGTTACTTCATTCCTTGGTAGATACACCCACATCAAAGATGATCTTGGAGCCGTCTGAGAGGTGGTGGATACCAACTCTATGGTGAGCACAACTTTGAACAAATTTACCAAACCATGGGGTACATTCGTACGTGACATTTTTTCCAGAGAGGTTATGCCTACATGGGAGAGGATGTGGGATGAATTCATCCAGGAGGAGACTAGACTACTGGTAGAGGCTTCTGGACAACAACAACATCAGTCAATTCCAGGTGATGAGGACCTTTCTCTTTGGACAAAGGGAAAGAACAAGACTAACCGTGGAGGTCGACAGGGTCCCAAGTTTGCGGCCCCACCGCAGGGAGGAGAGAGCAACAACAATGGGCAGAAGAGAGACATGAGAACAATGATATGTTTTTCTTGTGGAGAGATGGGTCACTATGCAGGACAACGTCCCAAGAAGTATAAGAAGCAACAAGATGGGTCAATAGTGACAACAGAGGATATAGAGTTCAATGAGAAGTTTGCGAGAGAGTGTGCATTCATGACTACTTTGTCTATTGTTACACCATCCAACATTAGATGGGGAGACAGAGTTGAGGAGGACCGACTGACTCACAATAGTGATTCAGAGGGAGATCATACTCAGTGTCCATGGACACCATCTTTAGAGTGGGTGACTGGTCCACCCAGGATAGCTTCAGTTTCAGAGTTTTTGAACAGATAGAGATTTGGTGCTACAACTTCATAGTATCAGAGATTGATGAGGAGGAGCAACATGGCACCATGTAGGCTTGAGCCCCACTTGGCTTCTGAGACGGGCAGATCAGGTTTTGGATCCACTTCAGGTGGAAGCTACTTGGCGAGAGGCCAAGTTGATGACTCTTAGTGAGATAACAAGAAAGGGAGACTCTTGGTGAGATGCCAAGAGAGTGACTCTTGGTGAGACGCCAAGAGTAGTGACCGTTGGCGAGATGTCGGGAGGTGGAAATCCTTGGTGGGAGACCAAGATGGATATCTTTGGTGTGATGACAAGATCTAGGTGATATTGGATAGGTGGAGAGACAGTTCCATTTATAGATCACGCAAATTGAGTAGATCTGTGACAGAGACTACTTTCAGTGATCAGGGTACCACCATACTTATCGAGTATATGCCAGGATGAAACCATGTCCACTACATGGATGAGATTGGTGGTGACGATCACTTTCCTCGGTAAGAGGGAGTGTTGAGATTTGGGTACCTTGGAAAGTGGTCCCCATTTGTTTATGAGTCTCTAAACAAAAAGGGGGAGACTATTAACCTTGTACTTTACTTTATGAGTCTAATTTCACTTTGACTTAGGAGAACTAAGTCAAAAGTGAAATATGTCACTTAATTCATAAAGTGACAATTAATTCACAAAGTGGGTGAATTAATAGACATAAAACAACTAAGGAAAGTGGGTTTCCTTAGTGATATTTTTGGATTAGATCTCACCCATTGATTAGACTTGGCTAGATTGGATCTAGGCCATTTATATTTTATGGATTATCCAAAGTAGGCTAAGGAGGGTATAGTTTATTTATGAGATTCATTCTTCACTTGTGATAAGAGGAGAAGAGGAGGAGAGCTAGGGTGTATTTCTCAAGGAGAGGAGGGATCACTTGCATGAGGGTTTTCCCATTGAGTGAGGAGAAGGAGCCATAGCTTGGAGGAGGATATTCCATGGAGGAGGAGGCTTACACTAGTGCTTGGGCACATTCTATGGTCTAGGGCGCACTTGGAGGAGGAGAGGAACATTCCTTGAGGAGAGGCACACTTCTTGCATGAGAGATTTGTGTGAGGGTGTTGTGCACTTGTGAGAGGGAGCCTTGGTGAGGAGAAATAAGGGTGCATTTAGTGGGATACTATTTCTAGAGGAGAGGGCACACCAAAGCTAGGTGAACACCATATATTGGTGGAGGGTGCACTTTGAGAGAGAGGATGCAAACTTCAAGGGAGAAGGAAAAAGTCACTCAAACTTCAAGTGAGTAATGGAAAGATTGTGACATCTCATTGGTAAAGGAAAACACTCAAAGACAAAGGCATTAGGATAAAGACAAAGCAAACAAGAGGAAGAAAGGCTCACCAAGGCAAGGGGCACCTTACTTCACAAGGCTTGCAGGGAGGTCTTCAAGGAACTCCAAGGAATCCGAGAGTGGTTTCTATTGTACCAGGTTCACTTGTATATGTTTCCTATGTTGTACATTTTTCTTTGAGGCCTTATATATATA
>SNQJ01S0202313.1:0-15054 GCA_010110895.2 Picea sitchensis | reverse complement strand
GAAATTTGAAGTTGGAAAAGATACACACTAGCCAGAATCCTGCAGACATGTTAACAAAGGGAGTAACCAGGGAGAAACTGAGTTCCTGCTCAGTTTCAGTTGGTCTTCAAGAATGAAGATGAAGATGAGGAATTTTCCAGGTCCAAGAAGGTTCAGAGTCCAGCATATACAACAGCGACAGAGTTGTTGAGATCAGTCTCCAAGTGGGAGATTGTTGGTTGTGGAGCCTGATTATCTTCCTAATTTAGAGGTTTTTTACTTTCAGCTGTGTTTATACCCCATGAAGTATTTAAACCCCAAAAGTATGTACACTCTTCCACACGAGGGAGTGCAGAGGGGGGGTAGCCCCTTTGCGGGGTTCGGGGGGGCTATCCCCCTGGCTGGGGGGTTTGGGGGCAAGCGAGCCCCCGAAGGAAAAATTGCCTTCTAAATGTATATTGTAATTTCATTGTAAATCTGGACCGTTCATTATAAGGTCGTAGATCTAACGATAGATATTATGTTAGGGTTTTTTTCCTAGAAGGAAACCCTCTTTTATGAGGTAAATGTATTGCAGCTATGGTTGATGGTGAATATTGTATTCTGAGATAGGAGACTATGAGAGAAAGAAGAGGAAGTTACAATGGGTTTGTTGTAGGTTATATCCCTTCATATGATGGATAATAATAAAGGAAGGACCTGGAAATTTCTATGGTGGATGTAGCCCCCACTGGGTGAGCCACGTAAATTTGTGTCTCTATTGTATTGTGTATCTTCTGTGTTTTGTTTCTACATTTGTTTTATTTTATTACTCCACGGTCCTGTTTTTATAACAAATGTATTACCAAAGAAGACATCACAATGCATGGGAGAGCCAACATTAGGCTACTCAAAAATTCCACTAAATTTAGAAAACCAACACAGGGTGTTGCGAGTTGGGAGGATGAAAGGAGTGACAATAGATTTGGATGGAGTGGACACTAAGGCAAACTTTGAAGTGATAGAAATAGTAGATGACAAAACACCATATCCAACATTGCTTGGGCTGGATTGGGCATTTGATAACCAGGCCATAATCAACTTGAATACAAGGAAGATGACATTTGAGTAAGGGGAATACCGGGTCATTTCATCCTTGGACCCATCCGAAGATGAAATATTTGTGGAACCGACTTGTTTGGATTTAGAAGAAATTAACCAACTGTACATAACCACTATGTGCACATAATATTACATTAATCTAACTGTAGATGGGGTACTCAGTTGGAGAAGTATCACCTCATGTGCTTCTGACTTAGATACAAGATTGGAGAATTGGCAACAATGCCTACATAAAGTATCTACAAGAAGTTTCTCAAGAATAGACTGCGCAATAATATGGGTGGGTACAAAAATCAGAGAACCTCCCAGTTTTCATGGCATAAATGACTTAGAAGAGTTCCTAAAGAAATATGAGGAGGAAGTATCAGATAATCAGAGGATTTTATCCCTATATATCTCACTTAAGGCTACACCTGCAAGATGGTGGGGTGCACACAAAGAAACAATTAAGAACTGATACCAATGCAAGTGATTACTGTGCATTAGATTCAGTGCATAATCGACAAGCAATGAGATGCAGAGATATGATGGACAAGGGACACCAACATAACACTTGGATAAATGCAGAACACTATGGAGGATGTCACCACCATAGGAATGGCCTCATCACTTCATTCACACATTGGAAGGAATTCCAACAAACTGGTATGTAGACCAGGAACTGCACAGAGGCACTACAGAATGGACAACATTACAGAAAAAATTTATAGTCACTTTCTCATCTGAACATGAGAAACCAAACATGGATTTAGCACTCAAACATATAAGAGGAGTGATATTTTTTGAGGAACTAGAGGTTGAGCTTATAACATAGTATTAACAACAACACATACAAATAGTTAAGGACCTATTGTCATGCTATCATGTGGAAGATGATCCACTCAAAATAAATATTGTACAAGTTAAAGGGGAAAGAGAAGTGGAAGGTCCATCTCTGGAATCATAATTTTTTTCTACACCAATCAAGGTGAAGAAATTTAACATTGGGACAACTGACAATCCCAAAATGGCCAACATTGGAGACTACTGGGATAAACAAACAATGGAGAGGATAACAGAGTTACTACATGAGTACATCGACCTGTTCCCTACAACATTCATAGAAATGAAAGGAATAGAAGGAGAGATAGGTGATATGAATATACCTCTCAAACCTAAGGCTAGATCTGTCAGACAATGACCGTATAGACTAAACCCAATATATAAGAAAAAAGTGAAAGGAGAAATTGACAGAATGTTGGAAGCTGGAATCATAGAACCAGTAGAAGAATTAGAATGTTTAAGCCCTATGGTAGTTCAGGAGAAGAATCAAGGAGACATACAGATATGTGTCGACCTGAGGAAGTTTAATGATGCTTTCCTACATGACCCTTTTTCTACCCCTTTTACTGATGAAGTCCTAGAGAATGTGGGAGGTCAGGAAGCATATTCATTTACAGATGGATTATCAGGCTACCACCAAATCAAAATATCTCCATAAGAAAGGTATAAGAGTACCTTTGCCACTGAATGAGGATCCTATCAATACACAGACATGCCTTTTTGACTAAAGAATGCACCAACAATATTCTCAAGAGTAGTCATAGCTACATTCAAAGAATTCATCCATCAATTTTTAAAAGTATACCTGGATGATTGGACAGTATAGAGTCTATTGAAATACCATGTAGAGGTGTTAAGGCTAATGATGGAAAGATGCAGGCAATGTCATATATCACCGAACATTACGAAATGCATATTTGGAACACCTTTTGGAATTTTATTGGGTCATATAGTATGCAAACAGGGTCTAATAGTGGATCTTGCAAAGATTGCAGTAATTTTGAATTTGTCACCACCAAAATCAGTGCGATAGTTTAGAGCCACATTGGGACATACATGTTATTACATAAAATTTATAAAAGGGTATGTGCATATCACCGCATTGATGGAGAAAATGCTCAAGAAAGATATCAAATTTCAATGGAATGAGGACTTTCAGCAGGGATTGGACACCTTGAAAGATAAAATGGTCACAACACCTATACTAGTATTCCCAGATTGGGAAAATACATTTCATGTGAATGTAGATGCATCAACCATAACACTTGGACCTATGTTGGCACAACCAAGAACATGGGAATTGGATCATCCAATAGAATTTGCTAGCAAAAAATTGTCAGAGTTAGAACATAACTATAATACTACAGAAAGAAAAGGCCTAGCTATGGTCTATGTAATTCAGAAGTTCAGACATTACTTACTAGGTAAACATTTTAAGATGTTCACAAACCATTCTTCCCTCAAGTACGTAGTCAACAAGCCAATGCTAGGGGGGAGAATCTGTAGATGGTTATTGCTATTTCAAGAATTTTATTTTGAAGTGATAGTCAAGCCATGGAAGCTAAATGTAGGACCTAATCACTTGTCAAGGATCACCAACGAAGAGGAACCTACAAATTAAGAGGATAACTTCCCTGATGCACAATTGTTTTCAGTACAAATAGTTGATGAATAATTTCCTGACATTATTGAATACTTGAGTACATGGACTGCACCAAATGAGTATAACACCGCGCAGAGGAAAAATTTGGTTGTCAGAGCTGCAAACTATCAATTGATTGCAGGACACTTATACAAAATGGGCACAAACAACATTTTGAGACGATGTGTATTAGAGCATGAAAGGCCTAGAATTTTAGCAGAAGCCCGTGAAGGAATAGATGGAGGAAATTCTACAGGTAAATCTATCAAGTAGAAGGTATTGTGCACATGATTATGGTGGCCAACAATTCATAGGGATGCAAAGGAATATTGCCAGAGATGTGATGTTTGTCAAAGGGTTGGTAAACCTAATAGAAGGGATGTGATTCCCATAAGACCACAAGTAACCTTGCAGGTATTTGAAAAACATGATATAGATTTTGTTGGACCAATTCACCCACCAGCAAGAAGGTCAGGAGCTAGATACATCATTACTGTGACAAAATACTTAACAAGATGAGCAAAAGCAATACTAGTCAAAGATTGCAGCGCCGGGACAACAACACACTTCTTGTTTGAGCAAGTGATCACTAGATTTGGATTTCCAAGGATTTTGATGAGTGACCAAGGTGCTCACTTCATCAACAACACTATCAAGGCTATGACTGAGGAGTTTGAAGTATATCATCATAAGAGTACAACACATCACCCTCAAGCAAATGGAACAGTAGAATCCTTCAATAAGATCTTGGAGAATTCCTTGACAAAGATTTTCAACGTTAGCAGGGATGATTGGGATTTGAAAATACCAGCAGTACTATAGGCATACATAACTACATGTAAAAATTTGACAGGATAGACACCATTCAGGATGGTGTATGGACATGAAGCAGTAGTACCTTTGGAATTTCGAGTACCTAGTTTGCACATCATAGCCATTACTAACATGAAAAAATAGGGCACAGTAGAAGAAAGGCTAAGTCGGCTTATGGAAATGGAAGAGGATAGTATCCTAGCAGGATTTCACCAAGATGCACGAAAATCCAGAGACAAAGCTTGGCACGACATACATATCAAGAAGAAAAGTTTCAAGGAAGGAGACTTAGTCTTTCTATATGAAAATAAATTCTTTCAACATCTGGGTAAATTTAGGATGCATTGTCTAGGGCCATATGAAGTTTAGCATGTCACAGATGGAGGATATATGTGACTAAAGGACCTAACAGGAATCAAATTAAAGGGAATGATCAATGGGAGTCGACTGAAGTTGTACAGGGACAGTCAACCTCACCAAGTATAAATAGGGACAACATAGTAAGGAAAGCATGTATATAGTGTACCATAGTAGATACTAGACATAAAAATGACAAAACCAAACAAAAAGAGAAAAAGGAAGAAAACAAAATGCAAAAATACAACCAACAGAAAATACAAAAACATAGAAAAAGTTGTGCACGGGACTTACCGCACCAAATATCAGAATACAACGTGCAGTAAAAAGAAAAGTTGGCGCAAATGTACACAAAAAGTGAAAAATGACCGCAAAAAGTTCTGTAAAGGGTGGAAAAGGAACATTTATTCAACACTTAGCAAATTTTGAGCTCAGGGCAAGTAGAAGAATTTGTGCCCTAATTTCCAAATCATCACCATAGACAACCCAGCTTACGACAGTCACACATGATAGTTCCACCAAAGCTGGGGTTGTCAAGCCAGTTTATCAGGGTCACCTGACAAGGTCATAGGAGCAAGGAAATAATATAGCTCGAGCCCATAATCGAGCTCAAGGACATGACCACTTCGGAGCCAGAGTCTAGTAGCCCGGCACGGGTGGAGGAAGATCTCCCCACAATGCAGAGAGGAGAGGTAGGGAAGAGATCGGGAGCTGGGAATGGGTTTTCAAACCCTAACCCCGAGGAGCTGACAAGATTGATTGACACAAAGGAACCAAGACCATCCCAGTAACAAGAAGAAGTCCAATTTGAGGACATAATAGACCAACCCGACTAACCTAGGGATGAGGAGGGCATAGAATCCACCTAGGTGGGAACATCCACGATGAGAAAGAAAATAAATACCCCTAAAAGTATATAGATTTCATTACCCTTCATTCCAGATGTAGTACCCACTATCGAGGACATGTTGGGGAAAGTTCCCAAGTTGTGCTACGTGGACCATGACGTGCACGATGCAACGCAATTCCTGGAGTTGGTCGAGGAATACTATTTGATCAACACAGGGGAGGTTGGACCCCTATGAAGGCTAGTATTAGATCCATCTCAGTGGATTATGAGGTTATACAACTATGACATCATAAACTTGCTAGACATTCCACACTTCGAGTAGGGAAAAAATGTCGGCCTATGAATCAAACAATTAGTAGCCCGGGTCCATGGGAGCATTCTGTGGATGGATAGGCCCATACAGATAGATGTGGCACTCATTTTCAAGATAAACTAATTTCCCACAACCAGTGCATAGCCATAAGAGGTTTTGGAAAACAAGGTGCGCGAGAAAGAAATGAGAGAGCAGGTGAAGGCATAATTTGATACGTCGCGGGGGAGTAGAGGCCTCATCATAAAATAAATAAATGATGACACAACGAGGTTCACCAACAAATTGATAGAATGCAAACTATTAAGGAAGTGTCATTGAGAGGAAGCCTCTATAGGTGTAATCACAGTAGCAACGCAGTGCGCGAAAGGAATGATGTTCAGTTGGGCACAATATTTGTTGAACCAGTTCTTACTGGATTTCCATGATGCGCAGGATAATGGAACTGAGTTCCATTACTCATGGCTGATGATATTGGTCGATCTCACAGGGTGGTAGGAGCCTAATTACATTTCCTTGATCACGAGGATGGGGAAGTGCTATGCAGCGAGGTATGAGTCCCTCTGGCAGGTGAAGGACAACAAAGCGCATCAGGAAAACAACGCAGTGTTTTCTATGCTGCTAGAGGAAATTCAACAACACACTTCCAACACATGGTGCATCCTGAAGAAGGTTGCGCAAGAAACTGAGGGAATTGCGAATTTCAAGGCTTCCCGACACCATACATGGATCCAAGCTGCAAGGGATCCCAAGTGAGCATGGATGAAGATGCAGTATTGCATGACCAGGGAGGAGGTCGAATGGATCATCAAATATTGGCCTGCATTGTGGTAGCAACCAACAACTAAAACCACCACCGGGACAGGTACGACATAGCCTACTAATCCCAAAGACACAACTGAGGCACACTCGTTGGCACGAACAGGGAGTCTAACTAGAAATAATCGAACAAAAACAACACAGGCAGTGTCAAGTGGGACCACAATTCTAAAAAATCCAAGGATAATGCCCACAACAACATGAATAGGAATCCAGCCACAGGCTGCGACGAAGAAGCCAACATAGGGTCAACAAGAAATAGGCCCAGGCACAACCAGTGGGGCACATCCCTCACAGTTCACAAAGGAGACCGCACAAGGAACAAATGCACATGGTAAAAAGAAATATGACACAGAGGACCTAGACATCACCCTCACTTTGCATGATGCAGAGCTTGTTGTGGCCAAAATGATAGAATTCCATGCGAACATACTACGGAGGCACAAAGAGAGTATATCATGGACAAACTGATAGAAGTCCATGTGAACATACAAAAGCTATGGGACCATGCATAATCTGAGGCCAGTGTGCAACAACATAAGGCAGTACTGAGGCCACCAGCATAGAAGCAACATGAAGAGACAATACACTTTGTCACCCAGAGAACCAACACATTTACTGTCACACACGAAATGATCAAGATGGATACTGAGACAGTGCAGACACCACTGTAGGAGGTCGAAGAGTTGGACATGATACTAGAACAGATCCCCACAAAGGCTCTCTATGGGATACAAGCAAGTGTCATGAAGGAAGTGCATTCGAGGTCTAACACAGATGCCACCAGCCTAAAGGTGATCTGAGGAGTCATGCAAGTGCTCCAAATAACATGCGACCAGTTGACTGCGGAGAAACAAGAACAAGAACAAAAATATTGCATGGACAGGCTCGAGTAGGAAGTGACTGCAGCCTATGACAAAATCCCAAACAACGCACAAATAACAGAGCCCAACACAGTGAAAAAAATTTATCACATTGTGCAAACAATTTATCAATACTAACAAGAGATTGAAAACCTCAAGGAAAAACTAATTCCTACCACTCCCCTAGAGGTGAAAGAACAAAGGAGGAAAGAAGATGCAAGACGAATGGACGAAATGGAAAGACAAGCCAGCGTAGTTGTGGACTTGTTTGAAATGGTAGAGCAACTATGGAAAGTATTGGAGGAAGATGAACATGTCCAACAATGGGACCAGAAAGAAGGAAATATAAGTGCAACCATACAAGACCTCAAGCAGAGGAATAAAACAATGACTATCACCAAGCGTCTCAAGGGATCACAAGACATGAAGAAGTTGCAAGCAAAGCTAATAGAAGCACAAACGGAGAAGCATGAGAGATAGACATAGATGGAACCTCTCCAAGAGATAGCAATGAATATTATCACGCAGTTGGAGGAGGAAAAGAAGAACACGGTGCAAGAACAGGAAGAGTTCACAACAATGATCCAAGAGGAGATCAAAGAGAAAGCAGTAGAAGAACTCATAATAAAGGTCGTGTAGGTCCAAAAACGAGGAAGGGAACTTGCAGACAAGTTCCATAGTCTAACAGAGGTTGTCGAGGGCACACACAAAGCCTAGGTTTCTCAGGACGAGCCACATGTCAGTGTTGGGGGGATGTTGGGCGTAGACCCATTTTGAGGAAAAGGCTATTTTTGGAGAGAAAATCATGAAGTGGAAGAAAGACAGCTAGAAGGAAAAGCAACACGTGTGAGGAAAGAATGCAAGGTGCACATGCAAATAAACCTAACTACATTAGGGTTAGAGTTTTGATAAGATATTGTAATGACTGATAAGCCAAGAATATGTATAAGTAAGCACCTAGGAGATCTGAGGAGGGGGTTCAGAGTTCAGTGGCTCTAACATGTAAGTGAGGATTGTTTTTTGAGCTAGAGGAGAGTCGAGGAACTCGGTATCGAGGGTTAAATCATAGGCTGAGGAGCCTGGTGCGATCTAGTCAACCTCACAGGGATCGAGAAGCCTATTGATATTATAAGATCAAATATTGTAGTGCGTGCAGTGCAATATATTGTAGAAACATAATAAAAGAGCTTGAGAGAAAAATCTTTGTGTACATAGCCCAGGAGGGGGTGAACCATGGTAGATCACGTGTTATCTGAATTGTTTGTTGTTTATTTCTTTTCTATCAATAGTAACCTCCTAGGTAAATGTCTTGATGAAGTAGTTAGATTTGTTGATTTACATGCATGGATAAAGAACGACAGTATATTAAATATAATATTTATGATATAGTAAATGAATGAAGATCACAAAGTACAATCCCAGATCCCCACTCATTCCCAGGTTGCAAGCACCTAAGCATTGCATCCACCCATAGAACTCTCTCAGGTGAGACTGCGAAGTACACTTTGTGTGTTGTGTTGCCTTTTGGTTTACTAGGAGGGATGATATTTTTAGAGGTCTTTGTTGGAAGCTTGTTTAGATACGAACCTGGGTCAGCCTAAGAAGTAGAAAGAGGATAAGATCAACCAAAAACTGGTAATATCTTGGATTGAATTTTTCTAGAGAAAGGTTGTTGGGTTTTCTCCCAAGGTTGAGTTTCCCAGGATAAACTCTTGTGTTATTGTGTTGTGTTCTTCTGTCTACTGTGCATGGTTAATATTTCTAGATCTTGTTATTTCCGATGTATTGCTATAGTTGATATTTCCATTGTATATTTATTCTATGATGACTACGATATAAAAATAAATCTCGATTGTAATCATAAGGAAATAACTACTAGATATGCAAATATTAAAACATCAACATTTAATGATGTGTAGAGGGTACCTCCATGGTTTTGAATATATAAAAATGTTCACTATTTGATGCATGGTTTAATGATTTGGCATAGCTGTTAGAACTGTCGAATTTTTAATTGCTCAACACGTTATTTTGTCCATAGGCTGGGAGATTCACCTTAAGTTGTCTCACATGTCTATTTTGTATTTATTCTAAATTTTCCCCTTCTCAAATGTAAATCAAATTTTCTGAAGCACTCGTGGACACATGTCTCTTCATGTTGAATTCCTTGGTATTAGTTCTAGTATTGTTTGAGGGCCAAGAGTTTTACAAGAGAGAGAGAGAGAGAGAGAGAGAGAGAGAAACTTACCCAAAATTTTGCATAATTTATGTTGTTAATAAACATGGTTTTAAGACTCGTTCTAGGTATTATCCCCTAGGGTTCCTCGACATAGTTCCATTTACGACCTGGAACATATCGAGGGATAACAACAATTGTGATATATTATTTCAAACTTGTTGATAGGACCTCAACCCAGTCAAATATTGATGCTTTATCTACGCAGTAGTGGATTAACGACATTAATAACAAAGTGAATGTGGAAGCATATCAGTCCCCATACATCCTATAGAGCATCGCCACCATATATTGATAGGGTTTTCTCAGTGTCATGGTGGGATACATGCTGGATGGCCTGTGCTTGAAATATTTGTTTGGATTATACTAGATCTTGAACAAGTCTTTCACTTGCATGAAACCGCTGAGAAGTTCCTCATCTAAATTTTGGGTTCCCTTTTCCAAGTGATAGTGATTTTCTAGGTAAACTTTCCATAACAATACTATGGGTTCTCCTATGGTGTTGAGTATATATCTATTTTCCAATTCTACATGCTTAAGAATCCAAGCAATTGCATTTGTCCAAGGGAGAACTACAACATGAGTTGCCACCATGTGTATTCCTAATCTATGGATATTCTTGAAAAATTGGAGCTCTTATTGGTTGTCATCTTATACCGAGAACAACTGCATTTTGAAAATTTGAAAGACTTCACCCAGTTTGAGCGAGTCTCCTCCTTTCTCTAGAATCCCTGATGTGTCATCATACACTGCCCCTGGAGAATCAAGCTCTTCCTCTTTCCTTCTTCCACTTCCAAAAACATCTGTGGCAGGTGCCTTTCTTGTTATCTTCTTTCATGGAGGCATTTTTGAACTTGAAACATATAATCATAATTACCCCCCCCCAAAAAAACCAAGAAAGAAAATAAACATGATCATATCAAGACCTTCAAACATATAGGAATTTCAATAGTGAATGAATACTGAAAACAAATCTACCTATGTAAACCTTTGTGTCGGGTACCTGAAGAATTGCTTGTGTCAATGTTGGGTGGGATATCATCATTTGAGGATGATAGGATGATTGGAAACATTGTAAGATTTTAAACTTTGGTGAGAAACCAAGTGAAGAATCTAGGTTGGTCGGTGAAGTTTAATGTTAACTTAGTTAATGGAGAAAGATTTGAGATCGAAGTAGTTCATGGGAACTACTTTAGTATACATCAGAACAGATCTGAGGAACTTTAATAGTGAAGTGCATTGTGTATAGGAAAATATTGTGTCATTTCTTTCGAAACACAAAGTTATGACCAGAGAAAATATTACAAATCATGTTGGTCATATTGGAGCGCTTCGTGTAAAGTTCATCGGTGGAACCAGAATGGTTCGTGGCATGGTTTTCGGTATGAATCAAAATACTTTTTGTTAACTCTTCTAAATGATGTCATAGGTATTTTCGTTAAGCTCACCGAAGAGGTTAATTACCATATGGGTTCATGCAAAGTCCTCAAGTTAAAACAGAGGCAATGATGTTAAGTCTTCTAGTGAACACCAACAACGATCATGTAAATTTCTTCAGTGAAGACTGGAAGTAATCATGTAAAGTCCTCCGATGAATACCGAAGGTGATAATGTAAATTCCTTCGGTGACACCAGAATTTTTGGTGCTAAGTCTTCCAGTACACCACCGGAGGTAACCATATCAACTTTGTCGAGGAAGTACCAAAACACATGATAGAAACCCTGTCAACTATGAAAATTTTGAAATTTGGCTAAGTATCGGTTTGGGAACTGGTCGAGTTAGGAGAGACAAGGCTCGATTCCGATCTAGGGTCAAGAGCGATGATTTAAGCTTAGGGTTGAAGGACCGGAACTGTAGATACTAAATTTAAACCCGTACTTGGTTCGAATGTAAAATTAAGGATCACTTCTAACATATCTAGGGTTGAGGCACATAGATATAAGTATCGACACTTCTGCCCGTAGTGCCCTTGGCAAGGAACAACTCGAGGTACACAGAGTTAAGGATTAAAGAGATGGGGCCATGAGAAAAACTATTCTGAGGGACTGTAGGAGGAAGACAAAAAAGGTTTACCAATGCTCAATGCCAGACAAAAAATAAAAAGGGAAAGAGGCTCCAATGGTAAGAGGAAAAATTGGCAGTAAGACACAAATTCAACCCTACCGACGAATGCGAAAATGAAAACAAGGTGCACTCTTTAGGGATTACCTAGCAATGAAATGATATGTGGACAATCGTTAATATGAAATTTGTACACTTTTCTCCCAGGGTATAATTTGATGCTCATTTTCTCAATGCTCTCCTTTACCTCTTAGGCGACAATAAAAATAATCAAAATAATGGGGAAAACGCTCCTTTTATGACATGAGTGCATGGTTCAATGTCACCCAAGGCATTAAAGTATTTACCAGAGGCAATGTTTGGAAGAGCTCTGAGTACACTGGAGGAGATTGTGGGAAGGTATCTCATATGCACTAGAGAACATGACAGGAAGTGAGTCAATTTTTCTTTTCAAAGGAGATTACATGGAGTACGTCGATCCCTTAAAGCATAAGAGGAGTTTCAAGGAACTCCTCTAGTTAAACTGATGGAGTTCATAAGAAATCCTCCAGTTGAATCAAAGGAGTTAGTATTATCCCTATATTCTATTCAATTGTGTGTTTCAACAGAGTTCAGGGAAAGTTCTCTGATGTACCAAAGAAATTTAAGGGAACTCCTCTGATATGTACCGAAGGAGTTGAGAGGAACTCATCTGATAGACAAAAGAAAGATTCTCAAAAAATTGATTAAGTGTAAAATCAAAGAATTGAACCAACCGAGCTTGAAGCATTAAACAAACTAATGAGAGGAATGAGACAAATCAAAGACCAAAAGTTGAGGTGACTCTTCAAGTCAAGAAGATCGCATATAAAAACAAAAAAAGAAAGGGTCCCATTTTCTTGGAGAGAAGGCTTTTACAAGAAGATATACAAGAAAAAGGGAAAGTGTTGATGTCTGGCACAACATGATGGTCAGAGTTGTATCCTTTGTGTTTCTTATTGCACTTACATCACCCAATTGAATGTGTTTAATATGGATTTACTTTGTTAATTCCATCTGTCATGTATTATGTTACCAAGTGCAACCTTCTTCCACTTTGATCCATATAAATATGAAATAAATATAGATGCAACTTGGGTATGGCTTGGATATGCGGGTATATAAGATATAGCTTGGATACCAATGGAATATAACATAAAAATGGTCTTCACAAACTAACTAAAAAACCACAACCCTTTTAAAAGAGGGCATTTAACTTTTCAAACACAACTAGGAGTAAAATGTTGAACAGTGTATCCTTATCACTTCGTTGATGTTGAAATTGTACATAATCTCTATACAATATTGGATAATATATGGTTGAACAACATGAGTAAAATGTTAAGCAGTGTATCCTTATCACTTCATTGATGTTGAAATTTTACATAATCTCTATACAATATTGGATAATCTATGGTTGAACAACATGAAGAAGATACTAGGTCACTCCATGGTTAACAAATGTACTATGTTTTTCTTATCAATCTAAATATGCTTGTAGTATTTAAACTTATTAATTCAAGGGTTACGAAAACCCTATTGTTATATAGTTCTAGTAAAAGTGTTTAGTATAAAACAACAATGTTAAGGATTTTGTATGTATGGCCTCTTCAAAAGGTTTCAATGCAATTTGTATTAAACCAAAAAAAACATAAACATGTAATGGTACATTAAAGGATAAGAGGGATAATATACCCTAAGATAAACACTTTATAGAAACATAAAATGTTAAATAGCCATGCTATCTACTGACCTTAAAATCAACCACAACATTTTGATTGATGTGAAGAAAATAGGAGTTTGTATATGAGAATGATAAAAAATTATCAAATAGAACAAAGAGTAAATAAGTTAAATATATAAAATGAAGTAAAGGTCCTTATAGTTGTGGGTAATATTTATATAATTTTGAATATATTTTAGTTTTAACAAAAGTAAATTTAGATTAAAATGGCATGTTTACAAGTTTCCCTAGCTATACCTAGAGGTAGTATTCACTAAGAGACTCAAACTCAACAAAATGTAGAACCAAAATTTATTCTCATTCTTTGATTGATTTCATCTTCAACTCCGCTTTTGGATTTTGAGAGTTTTGTGTTGAACTTTAATAGATGGAATTCATTGTTTCACAAGATCTGTAAATGTTAGATCTTCCAATCTAAAATTGGATCTTTCAACTTTTTATAAGAAACTAATAGAACTCCTAATCTCCTCAAGTGGAACTCATAAGACTAGAATTATTTCAACATTTTCTACCATGAGTGAACCAATTTGAGGAGTTGTCCTTTCAATAGTGTGAGAGACTCTAGATAAATTAACAATATTTGTGAAGGATTGTAGGTTCAAGAGTTGGGTAGGAAAGATGGAATTTCAAATCCATGTAGTTTCTATTAAAGAACTCAAATTCAAAGAAACTAGAGACGAGGTTAGAGGGATGCCCTTCTGAGGATCATTTAGAAAACACTCCAATGAAATGCCATTAGAATCTACAAAGATGATGAGGGTGTAGATCCTCACAATGGAAGATTACTTTTTTTATATATAAATGGGAAGTGTAATGGCTGGATTTACATTTTACATCAATTTATTTTGATAAACTAACTAATTTCATAACACAGTAATGAAATAACAGTAACTTCCATAACATTTAAGAAATTTTGCTAATTTAACTCATTCGTATGGAAATTTGTCAATATAATAAACTTAAATAACAAATTAATTCAAAACAATGCATAATTCTTACCTGAACCTGATGCTACTATTTGCTCGCCGCTTGCTTCCTTCCCGCTTCTTTAGAACACTACCCAAAACCGACCTCCCTGCTGACTAGTTAGCTCCTAGCCCTAGGATATCAACGGATATCCTAGCCCTCCGTGCCCAAAACCCCCAGCAAACCCCCGGTGCACTGTGTCAATTCCAATCCAAATTTCCTCTGCCAATCCCCCGCTCCAAAATTCATCCCCCAACTCCCCGTAGAATAATCCTCCTCCAACTCCTTTCCCCTCCCTTATCCCTCCTTCACCGACTTCCCTTCATTTACTCCCTTATCCTTACATTTATTACCTTATTAATTTCTTATCCCATTCTTCAATGCCTTATTCCCCCCCTTTCATTAATATCTTATCCATTCATTAATATGTTTCCATTTTCGGGAACGTAACTTAAATTAATAATATATTTTA
>SNQJ01S0202312.1:0-13925 GCA_010110895.2 Picea sitchensis | reverse complement strand
TAATTGTCCGATGACCAATCCGCAAAAGGGGATTTGGTCCTTATACAATTACCGACATGATTAATCCACAATGGGGATTAATCCTAATAATAAAATAACAATAATAATAAGAATGCTCTTCGCAGTTACATTATTTCAACAACAGTGAGATCTCATTGATTGGGTGGAGAAGGACTTTCATCCAAGTGTGCAAGGGCAGGGTTTGAGGAAGGGAGCAAGGGACAACAAAGGAGTAGTGGCCAGCAAGATTGAAGGACAAATCTCGAGGTGTGATAAGTTATTTTGTTGTTTTGTACTTTTCCTTAGAGGGGCCATTTTCCCAGGACGGGAGCCCTGATTTTATCACAATAAAATCATCACGATATTGGTTTTCGCTTGGGGGTTTTTCCAGGGGTATTTACCTAGAAATTATGTGTACATGGATTGGTTTTTTGTTTATTGCCTTCGTTGATTTATTTATGTAAATTGTTAAAACTCAACTGTGCTTTTTTTTTCCAGTAAATCTGCAGTAATAAGTTTATTACAACAAGGTATTTGCTATGAAATAATTTACTGGGTGCTGGGTAGTGGAAATTTAACATGGTATCAGAGTGACGGTTCTAAAAGGGAAGCTAAGTGCATAGATCTGAAATTTCTGTAGGGCAACAACATGATTTTTTTTTTTTTTGTGTAGGTTGCATATGAAATAGAAAAAATAAAAAATAAAAAAGGAGAGATTTTGCAGCAGCCGTACAGACCGTACGAACTACAAAGCCGTCGTATAGTCGTATGGCCGCGTGGACAAGAGCTGCAGAGGGAAGCTGCGTGCTCGGAGAAACTGCTAGGCAGAGGAGGTCGTGGGCTGTAAATCGCGAGCTAGAGAATGTCGCCAGAGAAGTGTTGGGCTGCAACCGTAGCATAGCCGCTAGCCGTAGCCGCTGGCCGCTGTGCGTAGCCAAGAAGTAGCCGTAGGGGTAGGGAGCATCCGTCGAGTAGGCTGCAGGGGCCGCGGGCAGCCCCAGACAGATCTCGTGTATCAGCAGGAGGCTACGGGTAGCCTCGGGTAGGAGGTCCGGGCAGTAGGTAGGAGGTCCGAGCAGAGGGTAGAAGGTCCGGGCAGCGGGCAACAGAGTTCGGGCAACGAGCAACAGTTCCGGGCAGCATATCTAAATTCCAGGAGTTTATATTCCTCATTAAAATTGTGATTTGGAGATTGCCACTGTTAGTACCTAGATCTACAACATTAAAAGTTTAACTCTTGTGCCCATTTTGACAGCGCTTGTGTCAAAGACTGACGCGCTACCAGCAAAAGGACATTCTTGCAGCGCCATCATGATCTCGTCAAATTATAACCTCTTCACCGATTTTGTATCATTTCCCAAAAATCCTTCAAGTTCTTCACCATGTTTGTTCTCTAGCTATATTCAGGTTGCTTATGTTATTAAACAATATTGTGGCTTGTTCATGTAAAAAAGAATATATTGGCCTTTGAGGCCAATCTCTATGTTATAGAGCACCCAATACTGAGTGCTAGGGATAGTGTTCAAAAGTAATCTTATGATTTTTCATTTATAAAAATATTTGGGCTTTGTGTCAAGCAAGCCCAAATATCCAAGTCTCAATCTCCATACAGTCAGCACATCAAAGCCCGAGCTCAAGTCACAAGGCAGCATCGACAACACCCACACAAGGCATCGAGGAGACAACCCACGATAGAGTATAAGTGCTCAACGTGTCGATAACACATGGAGCCTTCGGCGCATATCAACAATATTACACCAGTTTCCCATAACAGTATGGGATATATTCTCATTAATGAAAAGGTTAAACTGCCATTAAAAAAACGTTGGTTTTGTTTGCTAGCGAATCCAACCCTCCTAGTCATACAATCGAGGGCTAAAATCCCATCACCATGGACCAACCAAAAGCTTCAATATATGCCAAGTCACGGGATAGTACTCACATGAAACACCAAGGAGAATGAAAATGTAAGTGTCCAAATGCCATCAAAGCACCCGAGAACCAAGAGCCAAGCGAGCATCACAAGATGACCACCAAGTCAGAAGGGGAGAGCCACATGTTGGAAAGTAAATGCATAAGTTCCAAAGGCACCTAAGAACGTTGAGTATTCAAAGCTCAAAAGCACTCGATGAATGATAGAAGTCCGTGGGATACTTGAAATTGCAACTACAGTGCCCACGAGAGCACCAAGGTGATTGATTGAATATTGCTCGAAAGCATTTGGGAATTGCTAGAGGAGCGCTGAGGAGTTTCCAATTGTTAAAATGCATGGAATTATGGTTGTCACATTATTACCAGTTGAGTTACCAATTCTGTCAACAAACACACATGTCAAAGTAAGCTCACAGGTGTCAAGGAAAAAGTATGCTCACTATTCTTTTGCTTATGCAGGAGTGATGGTATTCTCGAGGAAGTCTCAAAGTTTTCCATTGCATGGTTTGCATTATTTAGAGCAACTTGAGTTTTTATGTGTGCGTCCTCATGAAACAAAATGGAAAAGATTTCATTATGATGTGTCTATCTCTTCATGTTCCCTCTGATCTTCATTATCGACATAATGAGACTACTTAACAGAGGCTTTCTTAACATATGAATATACCCAAAGAGTTCTCATGGATGCAAAGGGAGTCATACTCTTCACAGGAGTAAGAAAAAGTGGTTTTATTATGCAGAAAATAACTCAGATATTTGTTTCAACAAGCACGTATGTTCTTCACGGTGATATTGGTATAGTTGAGCCCTAATGTGCTTGTTTTGTTCAGTAAAAGTGGTACTATAAAGAGCTTCTAAGGCTTATTTTACGAGCAGAGCCAAAGTCACATACTTGGAAGCTGTCACTCATAGGTTGATATCGATATTGAAACTTGATAAAGGTTTTTGAAGTGCGCTGTTGGTGTACACAAAGCACTTGTATAGTTTTTGATGAGGGTTTGAATGGGGTTTGGATTGATTCCTCAACAACATTGCTGCAAGGCATTCATGGTTGTGAAGGATTTTGTGTTAATTCCGCAGGTTTTGGGAAAACAAAAACAAGCTTCCAATTTTCATGGAGTACAAGGATTGCTCTGTGACCTGGGGGTGACAAGTGGGCACCCATAAACAACAAATCAGTAAATGATGATAACATAACTGCCACTATTTTTACTTTTTCCAGTTCGAATAAGGGGCAAATTATTTTGTAAGCACATCCGGTAAATAAGGAATCAGAGTCAGAATATCTAAAAAACAAGCCAACAGTTAATAGGGTAGCAAATTTGGTGGCAGAGTATCTGGCATCAGAACATTTGGATTAATTTAGATTCTTCCAAATCAGGAACAAATGGCAATAAGAGGATTTTGATGGCAAATTCTTAGTTTTGAATGAACTATGGTAAGCAAGATGAAGTATCGAGCCCTTCTCATCTTCATCAAATCCAACAAGTTTAGATCAACTACCTCCAGATTTTCAAGGGGAGCATCGATCAACAATTGTGTTCATATTACAAATCGAGCAATTTTCAGGACACCTAGTATCAGGGGATCTTGGTCAAAGGATTATCTCCAGGTTTCCAGGCAGTCAAATCATTGATGGCAGAGCATTAGCTCCAGATTTGAAGGATTCGATCCCAACATTCCAAATCGCTTACAACTTATTCAAAATCATTTTTAGATATTGGTTCCAGATTGTTTGTAACCACTCTGAGGTTGTATTTCTATTTATTTCATCATTTGCAATGCAACTANGGGGGGGGGGGGCGAGTGGTGGCACTTAGAGACTCTATTTCTGATTGTAAAAGTTTGGGACTTATCTCATTTTACACTTAATGGAAAAGGCTATCTGATGGTTAGAATATCTCTTCTTTTCTTTATTCTTTCTTGTCTTACTTAAATACATGTGTATCTTTGCAAAGCATTTGATATATCTTGTTTATGTTTGAAAGCCATCAAATATTTTGCTGATTGCTTGCTCATTACATGGTTTGTGTTTAAGTACATTATTCTTGTTTCTAAATGATATTTAGAATCAAGAATTTTCCTTTGTGAGTGAACAAATTGGGAACTTGCATTTTTATTTCCTTTCATGTTAAACTCCTTTATCTAGCTCATTAGATTGACTATCATTGACTAAGTAAGTGGAGATCATTTTCAAGCCATTAATAGAAGATCTTTTACTCGGTGTTTCTTGGTGTCAATTCTTGGAGCTCTTTCTTTCTTGGTTATTCTTCTTTCTTCAAAGACTATTGCAAATGTTCAAGATTCTATTCAAACTAGTAAAAGATCAATCCATTTGAGGAGTTATCACCTACTTGGAGGGAGGACGTCTAGGGTTTGTATCTCTTCCATCTTCCCTAAAACGATTTGGTAAGTGCTTATCTCTTGTCTTGATTAGTTTTATACTCCTCGGCAAGGGTTTTATGTATTCTTTCATGTCTTTTGTTGATCTTGTTGGTGAAGGCTATTCCTTTGAGGAAACCCCTCTTGTAGGGCCTTGGTTTTCGCGGTTTGCCTTGATTAGACAAGGGACTACTAGCCTTGAGGCACGAGTCTTTCATTCTAATCCATAAACATTGAATAACCAATTCTTCGAGAGGCATACTTCTTGACCCCGTAAGCCCTAAGTGGAGACAAGACACTAAGCTTAACTCCCAACAACCAACCACAAAAAAAAAAAAACAATTCTTTTCTTTTCATGTCATATAAAATACAAAAATACAAGAAAAATATAAAAGATATATTGTCAAAAATATTTATTTCATGGTCTAGTGCAAAGCTAATGGTTTACTTTCATTTTCTAGACTTTTTTATCCAAGGGTTTATGCTTCATTGTTGATATCTAACTGTAAGGAGACAAATCGTCCCTATTGGTATTGTGCTATAAGGTTCTATCTAACGTTTTGTGGCCGATTTAAGATATTTACTAATTCTGGAAATTAAATTACAATAATAAAAATTGGAATTGGTGAAACCCTAGAGCTAGGGTTTAACCCTAAAAGGTGCATTCTAACCCTACCCTAGCTTATATTTCACTTGTGGATTGTTTATAAATGATAGCTAACACATTCTAATGGTGAAATTCATCTTCTAAGTGCTTCATCGCTGTTATATTTCATTTTGGAGAATTTTGGTGAAACCCTAGGGGGATTCACCACCTTTCTTTGCAAGTTTGAGCTAATTGTTTGATTATTATTCATTTGTACTTGCAATTAATCATTGTTGGACTGTTTTTGCATAGTTTGTTCATTTCCCTAGTTAATGTACCCAACGCTTATCATTAAAAGTGCCTTTAGGCACTTTTGGGCTGCTTTTCCTCACCCAAAATTTGCATTTTTTAAATCATATATGAGATTTTGGAATTGTTGGACAGCAGAAAGCTCATCCAATTTGCAGCATATAATCAAGGGGTAACTCATGTATATCATTTGTTCTTAATTTATGCAATTAGATCTCACTCTTGTGCGATAAAAATACTCGTTTCTTCATCCAAAGAGTGACATCATAGTGCTGATTTGTATTTCTGTTGTAGCATACTTATTTCATATCTTAACACTCAACTAATTAACTCCTAACCCTCTTTATATTGTAGTAGTTATTGCCCTAACTCTTGGTTGAATATTCTTAAGGCATTTGGCTACTTCATTGGCATTGGTCTATCTAACATATATTGAGGTGTGTAGTTTGAAGTGAACTGTACCGTGAGCTACCAAAAGGTACTATACAAGTTTGTTTCCAAGGATTGGGATACCCCCTGTGGCTTCAAGGAGCTGGGCTAAACTGAAGGGGACACGGTGTTAAGGTGACAGTGGTGCATTTCCCGTGTTGTGCTTGTCGCCAATAGCACCTCTACAAAGGCTGCTAGTTTGGGAGGTAACACTGTGTACATCTGTGGTCTGTACCTTCAAACCTGCAAAGTAAACCTATAGGCATGCAAGAACCACTGCTGTAAAAATGTTAAATAGACATTGTTTATTCTTTTAAATGAACTAGTGCTCGAATCCCCAAGGGGCTATGGAGTCAAGAAAGAAGAAAATCACATGCAGAGTTTAAATCTGAGTTGTGTGACTTGGACTACTACAATATAAGCAATGAACAGGTCTGAAATTAGTGATGCAGATTGCACCCTTACTGCTGCAGGAAATATATAGGTGAAGTGTTCAAACTTAGTCCAAGAGTGCGCCCTCCTTTCTGTGTAGACAAATCCAAAGATTGTGGGTAAAACAATGCATTTTCTGCTAGTTTGCAGGCTAAGATAGTGTGCCCTATTTCCAAGTGCTGGGAATAAGCATGTGATATGCCCTCTCTTGCTGGCATGCATGAAATGGATTTACAACAATGAATACCTATAGGGCCGCTAAAACATCTCAGCATAATCTGAAACCAAACACTCCACATGCTGCTGTCAAAAGAATCCGAGGCTGCTCTGTGTCATCCCCAACTAATGATAATGATCTTCTCAACAGCTCCTCAGTGCTGGTTAATTTGCGAAACAGTTCAAATTTGCACTCCTTTCTATGTAACTCATCTATCTTATGCGCTACGAAGTTTTCTTTCCCTCTTAATATCCTTTTATCTTCATGGCTTTAGTCTTGTACTTAGGGGATGTGCTGGATTTTGTATTGAAATCTCATTCCTTTCAAACAATGCTGTAAATGCTGTAGGTGATGTGCTGGATTTTTGAAAAAATCGCCCTGTCGCGCCCAGGTCACGGATTAAAAGCCGGATTTGTATTTTTTTTTATCATTTTGTTTTGCAGTTGATGTGGAACAGCAAGGGAAGAGGTGTGTGGAGGCCATCAAGCATATTTGAGGTGTGCAAAGGCAGGGTATTGAATTCATCCACAAATTTAGGACCCTCTTATAGGTTGGCATTCCCACGTCTTAATGACTTGGTGTACGTCCACTACAATCTCCGGCTTTGGATGAGGCAGATAGAGAAAGAGCCAGAAGTGGATGCCATTTCTTTGGACAATATTGATATATTGTCTAAGTGGAGGGTGGAGATTGAGGTGCCTCTCTTGGAGGAGGCACTTGCATGGTTAGAGGAAGGGGAGCAGGAGTAGCAACAACAGGAGGAGGAGGAGGAGGAGCTTCATCCATACACCATGGAGGATGATGTGCCAGTTGAAAATGAAACACTACCTTCTACACAGTTTGGAGTAGCTAGTCCTCCATCCATCATTGATCGTCATATAGTTGATGCACGACCAGGACCTTCTTTCTCTAGTTCAAGGCCTAGCAAACATTCCCTGATCTTTCCCCATAAAAGGGGGACAGGGCATTGATATCATATAGCTAGTTGCTGGTTTTGGGACATATACATTTATATATGTGATCATTGATGATATTTTGTATTGGTTTCAGACTTTCAGTAATGACTTTGATATATCGGTTTTTATTTGGCATCCACTATATCATATATATCAGTTCTTTCGCCATATTTATGTGCCTATGTGTTTATATGATGTTGTTGTTGCTTTATATATTGAAAAATGTTTAAAATTTTGAAAAAAATGAATAAATTATGTATTTTTTAATGTTTGCCGAGGTTTTCCGATTTTTTTGCTGATTTTTCTGATAAGATGTTTTCAGGACCCTTGCCGTTTTTTTGCCGATTCCGATGTTTTCTTCTATGGAACGAACAACCAACAACACATCATTCTTCAAGTGTGATTTTACCAAAAGTTCAAGAGGGCCTTAAACCTGCCATAGTTAACCTTCAACCCTAGCTAGGGAAGCCTTTAAAATGGAGTGAACAGCCCTACCCAAAACCTTATAGCAGCAAGAATCCTTCAGTAAACACAATGATTACAGCAAGACAAAGGGGGGGGTTCACCTCGACCCTAATGTCTTCTTATTGGAGGAAAACTTCCCTTCTACAAAGATTATTCCAGCAGATCTGTACTAGTAATTTCCAGCCATCAAATCGATCCATGTAAACAAAAGAAAGATGAAGAACCTCACATTGAAATGCCCCTTAACTTCTTCCTCCCAAAAGATCTTCAACTAAGCTTGGAGGGGAACTCCCACACATCCAACCATGCGTTTTGCAAATGAATCTTTCCTCTATTTATACGTTCCAAATCAAGCCCTAATGAATAAAATAATAATAAGAAAACATTAGAAACCCTAGAATTAGGGTGCTCCTCTTAGGGTGTTTTTATGGTTGGTTTTAACCACAAAATGACATGTGTCATCTTCTCCTTAAAGGTAACTCCTCCAAATATGTGTCAATACACCTTGAATCATGTGAAATGCCTCATAAACCCCTTTTAATATGCTTTTAAATCCCCTTCAGGATGACTTCCCTCATGATCAAGCAAGCCAAAATATAACCTTTTTTACTTTTGTAGTGAAACGCTCTTCTTTGAGTGACCTTCCTTGACCATTCAAACACTTCTACCGCCATGTGCCACCAATTTGAGCTAGGGCATTCCTCTTTTAACCCTTTTTTTGGCCACATGTAATGTTCTATGGTTCTTTCACGTGGGACATTTTGTTCCATTTGCCTTTGAATGCATGCAAAGTGTCCATAATGCCACTTGGCACCTTTTCATGTGAAGAAGTTTGCCTCCAAATATGTAGACAAGGATTTGAACAATGTATCCTTTCCCCCAAATACCCCAAAAGATGGAATATACCTCCAAATGGGTGGGAACTCCTCCATTAGGGTTTCTTCTTGTCTTCAACATGCTTTAAACACCTTTTTGAAGAGGGTGTTCAATCTTTGATGCTTAATGATGCCTTTGTCTGTCTTTTGTCATGCTCTAGAGCCCAAACAAGGTAGGGCATTCATCTCCTTAGGCTGTGTTTGACCCTACTTGTGCCATACACCATGCCCTGGACATCTTTTGAAATAGGGAGTGTTATCCCCATTTCGTGGGATAACTAAGGAGATTATGTCTTGAGGCCCTCAGGTTGCAGATATGGAGTGCTGAGAGACTACATGACCAACAATATCCACTTGCACAGATGGAGATCCTTCTCACCACCACAAAGGTCAGGATTTTCAGATGGCATCCACCACACCAGCTGGCTTCCGAGAGGCACTAGGCCTTGCTCCATGAGGTACAAGTCAGGTATTATGGTGAGTGTCATTTCAATATTTGAGGCATTTGCGTATGTTGTATCTTAGACTGCTTTAGATTTCATGACATATGCTTGGACATTATGCCTTTTTCCCTGTTTCACCTTGGTGGTTGACATTGTACCCTAGTAAGTGGTCTTCCTCGGGAATGGGTTTGCTACTAGGAACTCCCTTGAAGAGCCATCGTACCGTTCCCAACCATACTTACCACTTTCCATCACTTAAACCCCCCATTTCCTTATCTCTTTGGATTTTAAGGTGTATTGATCCAATAATGGGTTGTCCCTCATTCTATGGGAAGAAGGGGTCGAAGGCCCAGAGGGATTGTTGTTGGCTAAAAGATAAAAGCCTATATATATAAACCTTCCAGATGCTTTGCCCAGGGTTCCCCCAAGAAAGCAATGAAACACTTCTCTGTAAGAAAAGGGGGGACCCATAAGAATAAATGATAGAATGCGTAGGGGGTCAGTTGGAGGATAGGAGGTCTCATCACGAGTTGGCCTATCATGATCATGGGTATCTAGTAGTATGACATTACCATCATTTGGCCACCAAGCCAGGGTAGTGGCTCTCAATTCCACAACTGAGAGAAAGGGGGTTTCATCCCGAGCCAACCTTCTCATTTCCGCAAGGTACTTGTGAGTGACACTGTTATTATTTGGACACTACGCTAGGACAATGGCATTCAACTTGTCCTTTAAAACATGAAAGAAACAAAGAATGGCAAGATGATGGGCTTGGAAAAATTGCATTGTAAACGAAGGTGCCACACACCTTCTACAAAGGCACCCATGAATGAGACACTACAACCCCTTGTATGTCATGAACCCCATGCCTAGTGAGTCTTGATCCTTAACCACTTCATCCACTTCACATGGCTTAGAGAGGGATCACTTGGGAAACACTCCTTGACCTAGGGAAAGATCTACCCAATATGACACCTTGTGAACCTTCCCATATCCAAGCTTGGCAAGTTGCATAATGTCTTTGAGCACTTACTTGTCTGACTGAGTAATCTTTGATGCACATGCTTAGGTGGCTCATTTATTGATTTGATTTACTCATCATGATATTATGACTTGAGATCCTTGGAGGGCATGCTTGACCTAGTTGGTGGATAGTTTTGGAGGAACAAGCCTAGCTTGGGCTTCCATGGGGCTTGAATCCCACAGGTTGGATGCCAAGGGCCCGCATGTCGGATGAGAGAGACATACCTTCAAAGGCCTAGAAGACAACCTAGAAGACATGACCTAGCCCTCACATGCCAAACGTTTTGCCTAGGAGAGGCAAAACGTCATCTTTGGAGACACAATGTCACCTAAAAAGGCTAGGGTTTGGTGGTGAAGTTATTACTCATTGACACATGGACGTTTTGAGGAGAAGAAGGCCTTGACCATGAGGAGATGGCCTAGATGATTGACATGTGGCCTTTGGAGGCCTAACGATGCATCTCCAACTCCAACGACTTGTTGCTAGTGTCAAAACGTCTCCAAAAGGGGTGACGTCACCTTAATTTAGGGGTTTCTTTTGTGTAAAAGTAAATTTTAAGTGAATTGTTTAATATTATTTGGTTGCAAGGGGTAAGATAAGGGTTGTGGACCCATTGTCTTATGTTTTACGCTTGCTAATGTGGACAAACTATGTTAGTGACATTTGGTATAAATAGATATCATAAGATCTCATTTTAAATGATAACTCTCCCATTGTGAGAAACATTGGTCTGAAATTTTCGCTATCTCTGGCTATTTTCTCTCTTGTGCTCTTGTGTATGGCTATTTTCTTGGTTATTGGTTGGTGGAAGTGATGCAGTAGCCTTGGAAGGCTCTTCTTTTGCTATTGTGGTGGTTTATCTTAACATTTTTCCTTGTATTGGTAAGGCTTTTACTTTGTATTATCAATTTTTTTCAAGTCAAGGTTATTTTGCTAGAGCTAGGTAGGAAGTATAAGGGCATACACCCCCACATTAGTCTCCATCATATTTTGTTTAAGTATTGTTGATTTAACAAGGGTTTACTAAGAGAAGTATAAGTGCATACACCCTCTTAGTCTAAACCCTAGCTAGGGATACTTGCCTTGGGGAGCAAGAGGATTTACACCCCCAAGGAGGTAGTACCTCTAGCTTATTCTTTTTTTGACTCCATTAACCCAATCATTAAAGGCACTAGTCATTACTTGTTGCATTGGAGAAATAAATTGCTGCCTTGGTAAACGTGAAAGTTTCAAGTTTTGAAGTTATCTCTTTTGAAAGTTGTTCTTTGAGCCTTTGGCTCTCTTGCCTCATTGAGGCGTCCCCTTTCAACCATTAAATCTTGCTGCTGTTACAACTAACTTCTACAGCCATAAGGCTGCAGAAAACCTAACCCTTTAACCCCTAATAACTCCTAAACTAACCCTAGGAATGACCCCCAACCTTGCCCTAACTATCTACTAACCTAGGCACATTTTTTGGGATAACTAGGACTAACTTTTAGTGGGTAATTTTTCTGACATCTAACCTAGTTTACTACAGCCATTAGGGCTATTAGTTTTATGCAGAATTCATCGCTTAACAACTGCTAATCAAGTGTCAAAGTGCATGCTAAGTCATAATATTTAATTGGTCTAACTCTTGTACTTGCAAGTTTTTTTATCTAAGCTCTTAAAGCACTCTTTAATTAATGGTTATTGCTGATATACTGATTAGTTTACTGCTGTAATTAGGAACAACAAGCTTAACTTGCTTGTACAACTAACATATTACAAATATCCTTAGTTTTCATTGTGTCTCGGAAAGGTACTTTACTCTCGACAAGTCACTCAACTTATTTGGAATCCTTTAACCTTTCCCAAGACCCTTTTCCAAGCTCTTTCTACCATTTAGAATTGCTCTTAGGGACATCCATCCATGCTTATCATTTTTCACCTCAATCCCCCCTAGGGTCACCAGGATTCCCCCCTTGAGGTGACTACCTCACCTCTAAAGTGATGAGAACACCTACCTAAGGTGAGAGTGGGTAGGTGCTCTCTATGTTGTTGCCAATTGGTGGTTGGGTCGGGCTTTGCCCAACCTACAACTTGTACGATAACATTTTGGCGCCGTTGTCGGGGAGGATTTTGAATCCTCTTTGGAACCCTAATGACACTTTGGCAAGCTATCTGGAAGCCTTTACCCTAGCTTGACTGGCGACTCCACCCAAGGGACGTTCCCTTTCTACCTTTCTTGATGAGCTCCTCTTGAAGCTCATTTGATGTTTCCACCTTCCCATAACCTTTCCTTTTCCGGGCCTTTTCTGTTGATATTATGGTAGCTGCGGGAGGTATTTACCTCCACGTGTAAACCTGACGAGAATAGAATATTCCGGGAAGCAAGAAGAAACCCTAATTAGTTGGCTAATAACCCTAGAAGACAAGTCGACTCAAGAAGATAATTTGTATTAGGTTATTAGCCTCCAAGAAAAGAAGTCAACTAAAGGAAATATCATATACTAAGTAAATAGGCACTCAGAATGAGAAGTCGGCCCAGGCAGTTTGCCAATTTTAGTATAAATACAAGAGTCCAGTCTTCATTCTGGCAGGCATTCTCAGAACTGTAGAAGCAACACTTGTGTGCACTGTTATTGCTCAGTTTGTAGTTTAGGTCAAGTAGCTGAAGGGTAAGGGTCAAACTGGCGTAACAGGAGCTTCCCCACCCACTGTCACCTCGATGGGGGGCTCTTTCTATTTAGGGAGGCTAAGCCCAAGGGAGACGTCCCTGGCAATCTGGGGTTTTGAAAGGTAAAGGCTTAAAGGATTAAGGCAAGTTTTCCCTTCACAGATTACCGCCAAGAAGATAGTCAAACGAAGAAAAACCACAGAAGAGGCACCTGCTTGCGAGACAAGACAACAATGACACTAGTACATGCAATAGTGGTTAAAAACTTCATTAATCAATGACTATCAATATTTAAGGTACATGAGCATAATCAGCAGTAAATATTGACGAAGTCAATGTTTGCAATAATGACAATGACATATAATATTACTTGTCAATAAACACTGGAATAATATGAAAATGATCAATCCTTAAATCAATGCATCAAACGTTATTAATTGCTCATATACAAAGGTAGTTGTGTCAACATTGCTGGAGATGACGTCAGCTTTTCCTAGGGTTAGTATGATAGACAAAGAGGTCAACGTTTTGCAAATAAGCCAATGAAATTCATCAATATATCAATGTCTATCACTGGATGATCAAGCCACAGTATTTTCTATCAACCAAAAGCTTAATAAAGGCATGACGTCATCATTAATTGCTAGGTTAGTAGACGTTAGGGTTAGTTAGGGTTTCTAATTTGAGAGTTTTGAAAGATTGTTTTTGCACAATAAGCTCAACGTTGGAGAGAAAAACTAGTGCCTTAGGGTATTATGGAGTCAAAGGCAAGGGCAAGATCTCAGGAGGATCAAAATTTAAAGACTAGAGGATTAGGTTCTATGGTGCTGCAATGGCAGGGCCCTAGAATCAAAACCCTAAGGGAAGGAGGCTCATTCCGGTGTTGCTTAAGCAAGGCCTCATGCTCCTTCCTCTTTCTCTAAATGTTCTTGACAAAACGGCTAGCTTCAAAATACAAATTTAAGGGAGAAAAGTGTTGCAAGAGCAAGGCTCTTCAAACCCTAAAAGTTAAAACCCTAGGTGTAGAATCAACTAGGCCTAGGACGTCACCTTTATTCAATCTATATATCAAAGCTAACTCAGAAAAAGGGTGATTAGTGTAGCAACGGCTAGGCTATATCTTCCTTAATCAATGGCTAAAACAAGTTTCTCAATCATGGGGACATATAGCAAGGACCTACTTGTATGCTTGCTACCTAGGGTTTCAAGATTAAGCAATATAATAGCAATGTAA
>SNQJ01S0202311.1:12939-29716 GCA_010110895.2 Picea sitchensis | reverse complement strand
ACCCATATTCCAACATACCACAAATATATTTGTTTCTATACCATATTTAAAAACAAATCTTACTAATAGCCTAAAAGGGGGGAGGCTTGTAGGTTTGACCCCGAGACCTCCCCACTGATATTAAACATTTGTTACCAATGGACCAAATAGACAGGCTTGGTATATCCGCCCGAGATTTTCCATTTAAGCCAGTCTTTTGCTAGATCTTGGGGTCCGCACCCAATAGTACTACAAAACGATTTACAATGCAAGTACATTAGTAATTATTACAAACTGTTGGCACACTTTATGAGGCGAAGAGCCCAGGAGGGGCTTGAGATGAGAAATGTCATAATTTCATGATTTGATAGTCATTTCTGCACTTTTTCTTGCCAGGAGTCCACCTGTGATGTCCGTTTTTTCATTTGTGCAACATATTAGAAGGTCATTATCAGACTTGAGGTATAATGATGTATTTATGCCAATTTTATTGCTGAGACTAATATAAAGCCTCCCCACTTTGAAGCACCCAGAGACATAGTCCACGTTGAACGAACTTCGTTATCGAGCTATTGTGTTATTGTCTTGTTTCTCTTCTTTTCTCCATATTTCTTCCTTCTTTAATTAGTGTTGCACATAAGCTGTGATTCATACTCTTAATGCAATTTATGCAATGTCATCAATGAAAAGATCCCAGATCATGTTGGTATCAGAGCGGTCTTCTTTGACTTGAATTGCGAGTGTGAATGCTTACCAGGGCCAAGCTCAGAGCAGGTGAAGTAAAACTCAAGACTTTCAACCCAGAGATTGGACGTGCAACTCGAAGAAGGAAAATGGGAGATGAAGAACTTTGTATAGAGTATGAGCATAATTTTCAGAGGGCTTTCTACTGCATGTCAGATATGGTAGAAAAATTGTTTGCAGATTATGAGAAGAGAGTGGAAAAGGAGAAGAAGAAGAAAGATAAAGAAGAGGATAATGCTTTAGTGAACCATGGAATTGGGGGAGATCCTCCTAAGCCTCCATCACCATCTTCAAGTTCAAGCTCGTCTTATTCTTCCTCTCATTCTCATCATTCTCAACATTCTCATCATTCTAATTTTCATTCAAGTACTTCTAAAAAGCCATTGTTGAAACTAGATGTGAAATTTAATTTTCCCATGTTTAATGGATAAACTAATGCAGATAAGCTAAATAATTGGATCAGAAAAATCAAAGTTTATTGTCGTGTACAACAGATTGAAGAGGAAGAGGCGAATATCCAGTTGGCTACTCTTTGGCTAGAAGGCACAACCCTTGTATGGTGGGAGATAAAACATTAGAAAGGTAGCAAAGATAATGGTAAACTTCTTTCTTCATGGTATGAATTTACATCTGCATTGAAAAACAATTTTGTCCACCGGGTTATGTTCAAAAATCCATAATAGAATGGAAAATCTAAGACAGAGTAAAGGTGAGAGTGTTCAGAGTTTCATAGAGGAATTTAGGAAACAAACACATGCATTAAATATTCCTTTAGATTTTCATGAAACTTTGATGAAGTATATTGGTGCACTTAACACAGTTACATTCAACATACATTGTTATTATTTAATCCCACAAACTTAGATGAGGTGTCTGTGCAAGCAACTCACCTTGAAAGCAGGGGAAATAATGTACAAGAATATCACAAGCATTCAAAAGACCATTTCAAAAGGAAAGGATAAGAGGACAACTACAACAAACAAAGATGGAGAGAAATTATCCTGCACTTATTGCCAAAAACATGGGCACGATGATGAGCATTGTTGGAAGTTGCATCAGAAGTTAAGATCTAAGCGGTTTGGTGGCCACGGGAAGCATAAAACTATTGCTACGATGAAACAAGACATTGGTTCTGATTTAGATGATGATGAAAAGATCACAACAATTGGATTGCAAGGTAAAGTTTCCTTGCATTCTAGTTTAAGTTCTCAAATTCCATCTCTTGAAAATGATGAAAGAAGAAGTGAATTATTCCACATAAGAGTAGTGACCAAACACACAAAAGTGGAAACTCTGTTTGATCCGGGCTCACAAGTTAACTTGATATCTGAAGACATTGTAAAGAAATTGGGATTAACCACAACACCTCACCAGAAACCTTACCCCCTTGGCTGGGTACATGATATGCAAAACTTCATGTTACCGGTCAATGTAGATTGAGGTTTTCCACTGCTCCTAAGTTGATAGATGATGTTTATTTGGATGTGGTTCTCACGATGATGTTGTAGATGACCTCACCATCTTCGGATGGGTTAAGTTTGTACAATCATTCGAGGGTTTTAATCTAGAAGTTGCCCAATCTTTTGCCAAGATCTTTGACCATGCTAGCACTAAAATAGGTGACGTACAGTTACAAGTTGATGAAGAATCAATAACAGAGGCCACGAGCTTGTCATAGGAAGGAGACCGTTGGTTCAAAAACCTGAAAATAGAAGGTATCCCTTGGCATATATTGATGATTTCCAGAAATTCTCACTACAACGTTAAAGGTACACCCATCCATCTATTCAAAAATCGTTGGCATCGTTTGTTGTTAATAATCAAACAGTTCATTGCCTGTGAGGGACGCTATGGACTCATATTTTTATTTCATGTGCACTTATTAATGGTCTTCCTAGGTTTTAAGTTAAACTTGCCATTTTATTTTGATCTAAAAAGGATCCAGAGAAAGCTAAGAACAACTCAGAACGCACAGAAGAAAATCAAAATGCTCAGAATGGCTTCAACAGACAACAAAAGGGAAAAAAAATCAAAGTTCCCAAAACTTAGTGAAAATTGCATGATCGCGAAGAGCGCATCACAAGCTTTCTGACGATGCAAACAACTCGTCAAACAGAGTTATGAATCAAAAGTTATAAGCAGTCAAAGTTTAGGTCAAACTTGGTCAAAAGTCAAAAGTCAAGGTGACATGTGTCACCACTACAAGGGTGACACATGGCACATCCATACAGATGACATGGTAGAGTGTTGAGTTGGCATGGGATGACATGGCAAGGTTGTACAGGTTTGATGACAGACACGTGGACGGATTATGTTGTGACAAGTGTCAATTTCATGGGCAAATGTTATGGTGCCACATGGTCCATTCGTGGGCTGCCACATGGCACTCCTCTAGTGGTTGGTATGTGTAAAATTTATATGACTCCACAGGAGTCGAACCTGTAACCTCTTAGCCGAACATACCTCACAACCTTGCACTAGCCAACTTTCTACTCTATGGTTCTTGTTTGTAATGTGGTGCGAGTTTTATTTAAGTTTAAATGTTTCGTATGTGTGGGAAGAAAAGGGCTAGGCCTTCGGCCCAAGCCTTGGTTATATGTTAAAACCATGCGACCATATACATATTCCAACCACCACTATATATAACATCTCCGCCATATTCTCCGCTGAGTGAACTCCGCCAAAAATAGTATAACGCTCCGCCATATTTGGTAGCTGCTGGCCAAATTTAACCACCACCAAACTGTCTGCTATATTTAGAGAGCGTGCCAAAATTTTGATTGAAACTATATGCCAAAAGCGGAGTCCATGGGATTCAATCCCGGGACCTCCGCTAACCTACCGACTTAATATAGCTCCACTAACCAGCGCGCCGACCACTTCACTTATTACATAACTGCCTAAATTTTATATAAAAAATGCCTTTCCACCAGTGGACGAGAAAGAGGAGAACCAAACGTGCCCGCACGGAATTGTACAGATTTTGGCACACATTTCAAGATTTCTCTCAATCATTTATTGCAGAAGCAAGGCATGAAAACCAAGGCAGGGGTGTCTCTTGGGCTAAAAAGTGTCAGACTCGGATCGAGGCGTGGAGATAGTCATTTTTAGGTAAAACGACACCACGAACGCAATGTTGATGTTAGTTTTCGTATCTGAGCAAAGTTTATGTAGATTAAGTCCAAAATGAGGTATACTTATTTATTTTTCCGAATTCTTTTATAGAGTTAATAAAAAGACCTACCCATTTTAGAGCAGGACCCAGAGACATAGTCCACCAAGGACGAACTCCGTTATCAAGTTTCGTGTTCATATTGCATGCTTATGTCTATTTCATTTTTAGTTTGTTCTTCTCTATGGTGTACTTTAGTTTATGCTCATTTAATACAATTTTTTAATAAGTCACCTGACGAAAAGATCCCGAATCATGTTGGTATCAGAGCAGTCGTATTTGACTTGAATTGTTGAGTATGAATGCTTACTAGGGCCAAGCATAAGCAGGGTGAAGGAACTCTTAATATTTTAAATCCCAAAGTTGGTCGTGCATCCCAAAGGAATAAGATGGAAGAAGAAGACAAGCGTGATGAACAGGAGAAAAAATTTCACATGGTCTTTTATCGCATGTCAGAAATGGTCGAGCGAATGTATGGAGATTACGAGAAGAGGATGAAGAAGAAAGGGAGGAAAAATGAAGCACATGCAGATGATGATGCTTCGGTAAACCAAGGGGCTGGAGGATATCCTCTTGAGCCTCCATCTTCGCCTTCAATTTCTAATTTTTCTTCCTCTAAGCATTCTCATCACTCTCATCATTCTAGCCATAAAGCCTCTTTTAAGAAACCATTATTAAAGATTCATGTAAAGTTTTCTTTACCTATGTTTAATGGAGATGCTAATCCTGAAAAGATAGATAATTGGATCCAACAGGTTGAGGTATGTTGTCGTGTTCAACATATTGACGAAGAGGAAGTTAAAGTACAACTGACTTCTCTTCAGTTGGAAGGCACCATTCTCGTATGGTGGGAGAGCAAGATTCAGGACATGAGTAAGTATGGTAATCTTCGTTCCTCATGGTCAAAATTTAAATCATAGATAAGGAAGCAGTTCTATCCATTAGGGTATTTACATAAAGCAATGATGGAATGACAAACTTTGAGACAGAGTAAAGGTCATACTGTACAAAGTTTCACAGAAGAATTTAGGAAGAAAGCTCTAGCATTGAACATTCCTTTGGATTATTATGAAATTTTAATGAAGTATATTGGTGCACTTCACAGTTATATTCGTCATACTTCGCTCTAGTTTAACCCCACTATTCTTGATGAAGTTTGTGTGCAAGCCACTCACCTTGAGAATAGGGGGAAACATGTTCAAGAAGATCCCACGAAGAAACCTTCCAATTTCCCACACAAGACTTTCAAGAAGTTTAAAAGGAAGGACAAGAAGACCGCTACAGTAAAGAGAGAAGGAGGAAAACCATCTTGCACTCATTGCAAGAAGGGAGGTCATGATGAATAACACCGTTGGAAACTACATCTAGAAAAGAAACTGAAACAGTTCAGTGGAAAGGGGAAGACGAAGACCGTTGCTACAACACAACAAGCTCTTGGTTTCGATTCAGGAGATGAAGGAAAGATCACAATGATTGGATTAAAGGGTAAATATTCTCTTCATGCTAGTTCAAGTTCCAATGATGAATCTCATATTGATGAACGAAAGAGGAATGCATTATTTCATATAAGAATTGTATCTAAACATACTAAGATAGATACATTATGAGAAAGAAGGTATCGGTATGAGAAAGAAGTCCAAGGGTGGGCTTGTAGGTAGCATACCCTGGCCTATGGATGACTGGGTATGTTACAGATTGGTATCAAATCTTTTGGTTGAAACACCATGTTGGTATGGGTCGGGTCTGTTGGTTAGAGTCTAGTGGTCGAGATCGAACTCTGATCGTGAAATTGAAAATCTCAGGAGGAATGGCGTTGCAGAAGCTACGTTGGAGACAAAATGTCATAGATCCTCTGTAAGGGTCCGAAGGATCGTGACCGTTCCTATTGAATTCGGGAACGATCGCCACTGTAGGATTAGGAGAGATCCAAGATCATTGGATCGGAGGAAAGGTGAATAGGGGTTGTCTGATAAAAAGGAAGCAAGGTTAAGGTCATGACTGTCGAATCCCATTGGAGAGAGAGATCAACGACCAACAGGCATTGTGGGGAACTGAGTTTCATGGGAGTTAATTTCCCAAGGTGGTTCCGCAATCCAAACCACAGTTTTTCCAAGGGGTTACGTGTCTGCGTCAGGAGAATTGCGGGGTGAAAAGTGGGTTACTCTAGACTGTCGATGCATGCCCCTGCAAATTGAAAGGCATGCAGTGATGTGACTACTTAGCGCTCGAGTGAAGAACCTCCAAAGAGCCAAAGTAGTTGGGAACCATCGATCTGTAGGAGGACGTGTGTCCACCGATCGCGTGCTCCCGATAAAACACTCCAGGAAAAAGTGAGCGAGGAGGGGGTTTGAAGTTTGAGACTTCCGAAACCCGAAGACCCGAAAGGATCTCGACCATCAATCTGCTGAGAGCCACACGTCACCAGATCCAGGGCTTCGGATGAAAGCTAGTGGGGCCAGACAAGTTTTGAAAATTGAGATTTACGGAGTCCAGAGTCCTGAAGGAATCATAGTCATTGATCTACGGGAGACACGCGTCAGAAGATCGCGAGATTCAGACAAAAACATTTCATTAAGGAAAAAGGTGTAAGTTTGAGATCTCCGAAGTTCGGACCCCTAAAGTAAAAACATAGCCGTCAGATTGAGGAGGACACGTGAAGTAGATCCGTGAACTCAAGGTGAAGACCCAAAGTGAATCTTAGTCATCTGATCCAGAAGGACACATGGCGACAGATTGGCTAGTTCTGGAATTCAGAGTTCGGGAGAATTGGAATTGTGCTAGTATGAAAACTCTCGAAGTCCCGAAGCCCGAAGAGTCGAAGTGGTGGGGCACGATGATGTCACCTGGAGGTGATGTGGACCCCAAAATTATGAAGTGACGTGGCTTACGGACGTCACCTGGGATGACGTGGACACATGGGATGTGTATTGCGTGTCGATAAGTTTTGAGCATTTGGAGTATTGAAAAGTCGATTAGAACATGACATGTGTCACCCGCCTGATTGGGCCACATGTCCGCTTCCAATATTTCACCACGTGGTGACAGATTGTGCAGTCTGGAGACTGGGCATGCCATAGGGGAAATATGTGACAGGTTGCGTTGGGTCGAAAAATCCCGAAGGCCTGAAGGGATCTTGACCGTTGATTCCATAAGACACACGTCGAAGGATCGTCGACTTTGGGTGAAAGAATTCCGGGAGAAAGTGCAGTAGGGAAGTTTGAAACTTCCAAAACCCAAAGAGCCAAAGTGATCCATAGTTGTCGATCTGTAGGAAGACATGTGTCGGCAGATCATGAAATCCAGGTAAAAGCGTTACGGGAGGAGGCAATAAAGGAAAGTTGAGACTCCCGAAGCACGGAGTCCCGAAGTGGATCTCGATCGTTGATCGTGAAGGAGGATGAGGACCGTTGATCTGGTCCTGGTTGAAGGTTTCGAAGCCCCAAATCTCTGGACAAACACTTTTTCAACTAAGCACAGGGTCATGGTTGTGGTTTATGCAGATTGAGAGTTGAGGGAAGGAGGGATTAGGGCTGAATTGGTTGTCTCCGAGACAGAAAAATGCTAAGGAAGGATTTAGCTGCGGTTTCTAGTTGTGGTCACCTGGGAAGGTGGTTTGAAGGAAATGCCTGTGCAGGATGATATTCTGTTTCAACCCAGGGATAACAGGACATTGTTATTTTCGAAGAATGGGGATATGATCTCCATGAACAAAAATGAGAAAGAGACATGTAGCATGGTTTGGAAATTTTTGTTTATCATATGCATAATTCTAACAAAATGGTCGCTTTCACATTTTGCAGAATTAAGAGGCTTAAGCACGTCAGCTCAGGATGCGTATTAAGGAAATGGAAGAAGGCGAGGGAGCCTCCAGTCATGATAAGGAGGCCGAAGGCCATAATACCAGGGTTGGTAATGCAGAGACAGAGTCCAACGGATGGAAGGAAAAAGGAGAGCAGGAAACGTTGATAGAAACGGTAAGAATCTTGAAGATGGAAGTGCAGAGCTACAAAGCAGACAATGAGAGACTACTGGGAGAGAAAAGTCAGATAAATAATCGAGTGTTGCATAGCTTGGATCAGTTGCAGAGGAAAACGAAGAAGGGATCAAACTCAAGACAAGAGGAAGAAGGCGGGTGTTATGAAAGGAGAAATGATCGTGGAAGAGTTGGTTATTCCAGAAGTGCTAGTAGAGCTCATGGATACCACTCACCTCCTTACTCAGAAAGAAATCTTTATGCATCGGATGATCCCGTAAGCAGCCTAGAGGTGTCCCCTATCAGGCAACAAAGAAGGAAACAAGAGGTAGATATTTTGCAAGGAAAGTTGAGGAAGCTCAAGCCACCTTCCTTCGATGGTGAAAGAGAAAGGGAAGATGATGCCGAAGCATGGTTTCTTGGGCTTAGGAGATACTTTCAGTTGCATAGATATTCATCAAACCTGGAATCCAAGATTTCCACCTATCATTTACACAGGAAAGTTGCAGTGTGGTGGGACCAACTGAAGCAAGTGGAGCATGTTAATGAAAGTAGGATCACTTGGAAACAATTCAATAAGTACTTCCAGAAGGAGTACCTCTTAGAAAATTTATATGACAAGAAAATGAAAGAGTTCTTTGAACTCGGGTTGGGAAGCATGACTATGGCCGAGTATGAGAAGAAGTTCTTGGGATTGTTAAAGTATGTCAGGTTCATTGGTGATGATAAAGGGAAAATACAAAGATTTCTAAGCAGATTACCAACATTTTATACGGAAAAGTTCAAGTATGATGAACCCAAGAACTTGACTAAAGCCATCAGGAAGGATAAATACATGTATGAGAAAGGCCAGGGAAGAGAATCCCTGCAGAAATATTGGAAGGACAAGAAGAATGCGAAGTCTGATCAGAGGAGGAAAGGATTCAAACCTCCCTTCAATAGGAATGAGCCTAATAGAAATCCTCAAGATCAGTATGCTAAGGGATATTTTAAGAAGGAAGATTCCTTGGGAAAAAGGGGAAGACCACCAATCCAATGTTGGGTATGCAAGGAAGATCACCTGTACAAGGATTGCCCACAAAGAAAAGACAGAGTGAATACTGTGCACAACATCCAAGAGGCTACAACAATCAAAGATATGGGAAGCATCTATGCAGCTTTAAATGATCGACAAGTAGAGTACTAGTCCAATATGATCGAGCTGGAAGGTAAGATCATAAATCAACCTGTTGCTATTTTGATTGATTTAGGAGCAAGTCATTGTTACATTGATCCTAAGATAGTGGATAGATTACATTTGGAGAAAAGTGAACTTGGAAAAGAAAGTTTGGTTTCGCTAGCCACTGGAACCAAAAGAAGAATCCATGATATGGTTAGAAGCTGTTCCAGAAGTCTTAATGGCGTGAATACTAGTACTGATATAAATATCATACCATTGGGGTCTTATGATGTTCTGATTGGGATGGATTGGTTGGACAAGCATCATGTTGTCCTAGATTGTCATAACAAGACATTTACATGTCTTGATGGAAATGGAAAATAGAGCACCGTGAAAGGAGTTCCAAGACCCATCTCTATAAGGGAGATTTCAGCCTTACAGCTGAAAAGATATTTTAGAAAAGGATGTCAACTGTATGCAGCTCATGTGGAAGAGACAGATAATACGAAGGGACCAAGCCTTGAAGATTTCTCGGTACTACAGGAATTTGAGGATGTATTCCAAGAAATACCCGGATTGCCACCAAGAAAGGAGATAGATTTCTCAATTGATTTAGTGCTAGGAGCTTCCTCGGTGTCAAAAACACCTTACAGAATGAGCACACCAAACTTAAAAGAATTACAAATGCAGTTGGAGGAATTGTTGAAGAAAGGGTACATACGTCCAAGTGTTTCAGCTTGGGGAGCACCAATACTTTTTTTCAAAAAGAAGGATGGAAACTTGAGGCTGTGTATTGACTTCTGACAGCTAAACAAGTACACTATAAATAACAAGTATACACTACCCCGAATTGATGACCTCTTTGATCAACTAAGAGGAGCAAAGGTATTTTCAAAGATTGACCCGAGGGCAGGATACCATCAGGTAAGAATCAAGGAAGAAGACATTCATAAGACATCCTTTAGGACCAGGTATGGGCATTATGAATTTGTGGTGGTGCCATTTGGACTGACCAATGCACTAGTTGTCTTCATGTTCTTAATGAATGGTATATTCAAAAATTATTTGGACAAGTTTGTCACAGTATTCTTGGATGACATACTTATCTATTCTAAGTCTGAAGAGGAGCATGAACATCACTTCATATTGGTATTGCAAGTACCGAGAGAAAATCAGTTGTATGCCAAGTTGAGTAAGTGTTGTTTTTATCAAAAACAGATCCATTACTTGGGACACATTATTTCAGAGCAGGGCATAGCAATATATCTAGAGAATATCGAAGCCATTAGAGGGTGGCCAATACCTAGAAATGTATCAGACGTCAGATATTTTATGGGATTATCTGGCTACTACAGAAGGTTCATAGTAGGGTTCTCTAAGATTGCTCATCCCATCACTTCTTTGCAAAAGAAGGGAACTAAATTTGAATGGACACTTAAGTGTGAAAACAATTTTAATCTGTTGAAGGAATTACTTACTAGTGCACCTATGTTAAAGATTGCTGACCCAAATGAAAATTTTGTGGTATGTACAGACGCTTGTAAGGAAGGACTTGGGGGATTCCTCACGCAAAATGGACATGTCATTGGATATGAGTCCAGAAAGATTAAGGAACATGAGAGGAACTATGACACGCATGACTTGGAACTTGCTGCCATTATTCACGCCTTGAGGATGTGGAGGCATTATCTCATGGGGAAGAAATTCGAATTAAGAACAAACCACATTGGTCTGAATTATATTTTTGAACAACCAACCTTAAATGCCAGGCAAACCAGATGGCTGAAATTTTTAAGTGAGTATGACTTCAATATCAAGCATATCAAGGGAAAGGAGAATAAAGTTGTCGATGCACTTAGTAGGAGAGTGCATCTCATGCATGCTACTACTTTCAGTATGCATTAGTCAGACTTAAAGAGTAAAATTTTAGATGGTCTCGTTACAGATCAACATTACCTATAGGTAAAGGAAAACTTACAGCAAGGAGATTCATAGCAGAAAATAAAGGATTATGAGATAAAGGAAGATGGATTACTCATACATAAAAATAGAATCTATGTTCCTAGTTCTGGAGAACTGAGGAATGTGGTACTAAAGGAAATGCATGATGTTCCTTATGTTGGACATCCTGGTTACCAGAAGACAATTACAACAGTAAGAAGTCAGTTATTTTGGCCGGGAGTGAATAAGGATGTTATTGATTACATCACTCGATGTATGGAATGTCAGAAGGTGAAGGTTGAGCATAGGCACCTAGCGGGTTTGCTGCAGCCATTGCCAATTCTAGAGAATAAATGGGAAGTGATCACCATGGATTTCATCACGAGATTACCCAGAACGAATAAGAAACATGATTCAATCATGGTGGTGGTTGACAAGTTAACAAAGGATGCTCATTTTGTGCCTGTGAAGATAATGCATACAATAGCTAATATTGCAGAAATTTTCATGAAGGAAATTGCGAGGTTGCATGGGATACCTAGGGAAATCGTCTCGGACAGAGATACAAAGTTTACCTCCAATTTCTGGAGGGGATTGTTTAAATGATTTGGCACAAATCTAAACTTTAGCACAACATATCATCCCCAGACAAATGGGAAAACAGAGAGAGTCAATCGAATAATTGAAGACATGCTGAGAATGTATGTGATGGATAAGCCATCTAAGTGGGAAGATTACTTACACTTGGTTGAGTTTGCATATAATAATGGGTATCAAGCTTCATTGAGAATGATCCCATTTGAAGCCTTGTATGGTAGGAAATGCAATACTCCAGTGAGCTGGGACAACCCAACAGATAGAGTGGTACTTGGGCCGGAGTTTCTCAAGGACATGGAAGACCAGGTGGTCAAGATTAAGCAGAATTTAAAGGCAGCTCAGGATAGACAAAATTTTTATGCAAACAAGAACATGCCAACTAGAGAATTTAAATTAGGGGAGCATGTACTTTTGAAAGTGAAGCCCAAGAAAATCTCTTTGAAATTGGGGAGTTATACAAAGCTGGCAGCCAAATTCTGTGGTCCATTTGAAATATTGGACAGAATAGGACCAATTGCATACATATTTGCATTGCCTGCATCCATGAATGTGCATAATGTATTTCATGTATCTTTACTAAAGAAATATGTACATTATCCTAACCATGTTATTGATTGGCATCTAATTCAGGTAGAGACAGAGGGATATTTTCAGGTTCAACCAGTACGGGTATTGGATAGAAAGGTAAAAATGCTCCGAAATTGAGTTATAGAGCTGGTAAAATTTCAGTGGACCTACTATGGTCCTGAAGATGCTACCTGGGAGCATGAAGATGCCATGTGGGCAGAGTACCTGCAACTTTTTGAATAAATTTGAGATTTTGATCACTGTTTTGTATATGCACTGAGGAGAATGCCAAAATAAGGGGGAGGGGATGTAACACCCCAAGTTTTGAAACTCCATTTTAAATAATGTATTGTTACGATGCTGAGAGGCCAGAGTGCCCAAACAATTATTAAAAGGCCAGTGTGCCTAAGACATGTAATTTTTTTTATCATTATTAATAATAAATACATCATCCGCTGCTAGACAGACAAGGACTAGAGTTATAAGGGGCTATGATTCCATAAGAGAGGGGGCTTGAGAGGATACATTTTTATTCCTATGCTAATTACCTTTTTGCCTAAAGGGCGGGGGGATTGGTTATGTGAGATTCTTGGGAGGCCAGGAGGTTCTTGATTTCCCCACGAACATACTTAAACCTGCCCCTAGTCTGATTTTGGGGTTGGTCATTGGCTTGTCCGCTTTGTCACCTTTGTGTTACCTCATTCTTACCCTCACGCAATCCCATGCACTTACTTCCTCCATCCATCCTCACCTACGTATTGGTCTCGGGAAGGGGGATCGAATTGCAACAGAATTAACCACAGGATAGTTGGTTGTAGTGGTCGCTGATGTGATCCAGTTGTGCCTTGAGGCCTGCATGTTTGAGATGCAGTGGCATGTGTCCAACATGGCTCACAGTTGTGATTCTTGAGAGTTACAACATTGAGATTCTGGACCAGTTGCGTTGGAGGCCCAAATAAGGAGAAGGATTGTCTGAGGGACTGCGTGGCAAAGAAAAGTGGAGGTCCGTTTTCTCGAGTGGTGCAAGTTGGGTAGAAGAGAGATGGGTACTTGGATTTATGTGAGTGCTGGGAATCTTGTGAGTGCTTGAGGGCTGACTGGTTTGGGGAAGCCAAGTTCACTCTGGAACCATCCTTGTGGATTCATAGCCCTAGCTTGGGGGTGACACTATTGTTGAGATTTGGAGCAGTAGTGTCTACGGTTGGGTGGAACGTCCTTGGTCTGCAGCCAGTTGGTGTCATATTTCATAAAGATAAGTGCTCTCTGTTGTGATATTATTATTTACGTATGAATGTTTTTCCGTTGTATATTTAATTATTGTAAATTGAATCTTTAGAACATGCATGTTTGATGGATATTGTTGTGCATGTCCTTAATTCTCTTATCTTATGCATCTTTATTAATCAAAGAAGGTATCAGTATGAGAAAGAAGTCCAAGGGTGGGCTTGCAGGTAACATACCTTGGCTTGTGGCTGGCTGGGTATGTTACAGGCACACACCAGATCACCTCATGCCTAGATAGATTCCTTATCTCTGAGTCCCTTTTGGAAAAAAATATTTTCATTGAAGTCTCAATTATACCCTACCAAGGCTCAAATCACTCGCCCATCTACCTAGACTTGGATATCAAAGCTACCCCAATCAACCGACCCTTCAGATTTGAACATTTCTGGTTAGAAAACCCCTCTTTCAAATCCAAAATTAGTCAATGATGGAAGGAGGAAGCAATCCCCAACAGTTCCCCCATGTATAGATTTTAGCAACACCTAAAAAACTTTAAAAAGCACCTCAAGATATGGAATAAATTAGAATTTGATGACATCCTTCAAACCAAGCAACATTTAGCTGACAACATGGAACAACTTCAACAAAGAATGATAACATATGGCCAAACAGAGGAACTCACGGTAGAGGAAACTCAACTCTGTGCTCAAATTTCTATATGGGAAAAGCGGGAGGGTAGCTATGGTGATAAAAATATCGAGTACAATGGATGCAAGAATGAGAGAGAAATACCAAATTCTTCCACATATATATGTGTCAATGCAGACACCACAATAGAATCACATCACTCAAAGATGGTCTAGGGAAAAAACTCTTCAAACATGAAGAAACTCAAACCAAATTGACACAATACTACAACTCCTTCATGAAAGAACCATAATTGGATTGGTAAGTAGCCATCAGAAAAATTACACAATGCATACCTAAGTTGGTGACAAAAGAGCATAATGAAGCCCGTCTGAGAGAGATTTCCCTTACAGAAGTTGAAAAGGTGCTTCTTGAAATGAAGAAAGGTAAATCTCTTGGTCCAGATGGTTTTACTACTGAATATTTTCATGCATGTTGGCCTCTAATCAAACATGATGTTTTGGAAGTGGTGGAAGATTCAAGAAAATTCCTTGAGGTTCTCTCCGCTCTAAAATCCACCTTCCCTACCCTTATTGCCAAAGAGGAAAAAGTAGAAGACCCCAGTAAATTTTTTCCTATAGCTCTCTCCAATATTATCTATAAAGTCATTACCAAAATAATTGTGGATCACCTAAATCCCCTCCTTTCCATCCTCATTTCCCAAGAACAATCTGGTTATGTTGAAGGATGCCAAATCCTTGAAATCACTATCCTTTCCCACAAATTGATTCACTCCTTAAAGCAAACAAAAAACTAGGCATGTTAATCAAGATCAACATGTCCAAATCCTTTGACATCCTTAGTTGGGATTACGTCTAAAGCACCCACCTAGTCTTCGAATTCTCTAGATCCTGGACTCAATGGATAATGCCCCTGACATCTTCATGTTTTTTCTCCATTATGGTCAATGGATATCCCTCTCCAACCTTCTCTCCTTCAAGGGAAATAAGACAAGGATATCCTCTCTCCCCTTTCCTTTTTATCCTTATGGAGGAGGGACGAGGGCGCTCAATCGAGGCATCAATAGTTCAAGGACACTAGAAATGTCTCAGACTTCATGGGGAGGTGCAAGAAACAACTCACAATCATTTCATAGACAACACTATGCTCATGGAAACTCCCATTGTTCGAGATTCGAGAATCTCAAACCATCAAGCAAGTCTTGACTGATTTCATGCTATCCTCATGAACTTTGATCAATCAAGGTAAATCTCATATTTTCTTTTTCAATATGCCCCCTACTATTCAAGCTCACCTTACATGAATCTTAAGCTATCAAATAATCTCTCTTCTATCCAAATACTTGGGCACTCCTTTGGTGGAGAACTCTTTAAAGTAAGTGTCTTGGGAGGACCTCCTATCTCGAATGGCTACAAAGTTGGACTACGGGTCCTTTATCTCATTCAAATTGGTTGGAAAACTAGTCTTGGTGAAATTAGTCCTATAAGAAATGTCTATGCACATTTTATTTTCCCTAGCAACTCCAAAGTACATCCTAAAAATAATTTGGAATATACAGTAAACTTTCCTCTGGGGAGGTACCAAAGAACGTAGAAAATGGGCATTAGTATCCTGGGAAATCGTATGTCTCCCAAAGTTGGTAGGAAGAATTGGACTGCACGACCCAGAGGTTCTTGGAAAGGTACTAGGAGATAAATTGTGGTTGACATGGTTAAATAACCCATAATCTTTGTGGGCGCGCCTTTGGAAACAAAAATATGAAAAATATGAATCAGGAAATCAATTGATATGCATGCATAGTGCACCTCCAGGTTCCAACATTTGGAACATAGCTTGGCAAAACATAACATTGGTTCAACATAATTGTTTTTGGGAATTTTGCAATGGACACGCGACCCTCTTTTGGGATGATGCTTGGAAGCAACTACCCAAATGGTCAAAATGAGAGCATATGCATAACATTAAAACTTCTATGTCCAATCAAAACAAGTCAGTCATGGTACAATACTCACTCCCAGCTGAGGAAAACCACTAATGGTGCATATGGTTACCCAAAGAAAATTGGGAAGGGGTGTTAGAACAAGACACTATAGACAACTTTTGTGAGGACTTGAACACCAAAATAATCAAAATATGCAACCAACAAGATAGACTCCTATGAGGTAGCTCAACAAAATGAGTCTTCATGGTCAAAGAGGCACACCATATTATTGTTGGACACAAAAATATCCCCAAGCAAGGAATTTGGGAGCCTATATTGAGGCATAAATTATGGTTGAAAGTCTCAATGTTCCTTTTGTTGTTAGCACATAAGAAAACACTAACATGGGACAACCTCCTCAAGAAAGGTTTCTAGAGACCTTTAATATGCCATCTCTGCAAATCCCAGGATGAATCTATTGAACATGTCTTTAACTCTTTCCCTTGTATGTCTAAGTTATGGGAGTGGAGCGAGCTTATCTTCCCTGGATATTGTCACAATAGGAAGAACATCCACGAAACTGTTTAAAATTGGACTCAAAGCATTACCCAAAATCCCATAGTCAATAGGTCCTAGAAACTTCTCCTAGGCTTCACATTATGGGCAACTTGGAAGGAGAGGAACGAACACATATTCAAAGAATACCACTCAATCCCCAATGAGATCTGGGACAACATCACTAGATCCATTCAGGAAACTAACCTCACTCATCCTTGGAAAGATCAGGACTGGAAATGTAATCAACATGAACATAACATCATGCATGTCTTGAGCTTGGTTTCCAATCAATCA
>SNQJ01S0202311.1:0-12929 GCA_010110895.2 Picea sitchensis | reverse complement strand
GAAAATAGAAGGTATCCCTTGGCATCTATTGATGATTTCCAGAAAGTCGCGCTACAATGTTAAAGGTACACCCATCCATCTGTTCAAAACTCGTTGGCATGGTTTGTTGTTAATAATCAAACAGTTTGTCACCTGTGAGGGATTCTATGGATTGGAATTTTTATTTCATGTGTGCCTATTAATGGTCTTCCTAGGTTTTAAGTAGCAATACCATTAAGACCATTTTATGTGCCTATTTCATCGTGTGCCTACGATGAAACCTAGGGAGGCCTATTATTGGTCTTCTTTGCTTCTTGCCATAGATTTATGCTTGACAACAAGTTAAGTGGAGCTTTCATTACGCAGAAAGACGGATATAGCTTAGTACCTTTTCTTTATAGCTGATCAACATCAGGTTAGTTAGTTTTTACTTTACGAATGAATAACGATTAAATCATTCAAACTTTAATGCTTTGTTCATTACAATTATATCATTTCAGATATTATTCGTTCATTAGTTGTTGTTTTCTAGTTATAGTAATAGAACAATTTCTTTTGTTTTTTACATCTTATTTAAACTTTGATTTCATTAGTTAAAATTATCATTTTCACAAGGCTTTAGTTAAACCTTATATTTGTATATATATATGTGTGTGTGTGTGTGTGTTAACTGATAGAATTATATAGTTAGATAGTATTATCTCTCTTAGTTACTTTAGCATTTTCATTGGCTAACAGATCCATAAAACCCGTTAGGGTAGGTTATTCCAAACGGCTTGGGTTAACTAGACAACCGCGAACCAGATCTTCCCTTCTTGTTGACGATGTGTCACATATGCCTGTCAACACGTGGTTGTAAGTGGACAAAGTGGTTAAAAGTGGGTTAGCCTTAAAAGAAGGAAGTTGCTTAGAAGATAATCCCTAGAGAAAGCTACTTGAAGAGTATAAATAAGAGAGCAAAGGTCTCTTATGAAAATGATTTTTGAACATAATAGAATATACATTTGTAAAAGGTTATTTGGGAAGGTATTATTGATAAATCAAATTTGCAGCAAAATTGCAGCAGTATAATTGCGGCAACAAAACCGCGACAATAGAATCACGACATCAGAACCACATCATCATAATCATGACAACAGAATCTTGGCAACAAAATCGTGGCAATAGAATCATGGCTACAGAAACAGATCTATAATAGATGCATAGCTACAAGAAGAAAAATGTATGGTTTTGATCCAAGTGGATATTGGTGGCCAACCACCTATTCCAACTGGCTCCTCTTATTCATTTTTAGTTCAACACATTCTTTTGTACTTCCTTGTAATTGTGAGTTCTACACTTCTAGGGCTGTCTGAAGCCCTACACATCTTCCAGGTGGACACTGGTGGCCTCTCACCTAATCCAACTGTCTTATTTTGTATGTTTTCATGTTAGCACATCTTGTTGTACTTCCAGGGCTGTATTGTAGCCCTAAACAATGTTTTTTTGGTTTGCCACAGTCAAACTATAGACAAAGTCAAAGTTTGTCGGCGAAATGTGTATTTCTCTAAAATACCTTTCCAACGGGCTATCACGTGCCTAAAACGGAGGTCGTGTGCAAATGTTACGACCCCAGAAAGTTGAGGTACCAACTTACCCATAGGGGCCCACATGACTTTTGGCGTTTCACCTCATAGGGTTAGGTTTTTGGATGTCTATGGTTTTTTCATTCACGAGTAATATCAAAAATGTCTCTGGAGCCTGATTGTAATAATTCTTCTCAAACAGATGAGCGTAGTAGCCACATCTCTTCTTAGAGATAGCTACCACCATTTGAGCAAGTGTTTCAGTTCTGCAGTTTTACAGTTTCAACCTATTTCATTTATTCAATAAAATATATTGTTCACTAGATATATGTGTTGTTCTTCATATCTCTGTGTTTATTGTATTTATTCTGTTAATTAGTTCATTCCACTCCTAAATCTGGATCAGTGGTATCATAGCGTTCTTCTCTTCATTTTTTTTTCTTCGTGCATGTCTCCGACAAGATCTGGGTACCAATCGAGTCATTGCAAGATAGGTTGTGTCGAGCCCGACAACAACCCATGGGAGATGAAAATAAAGAAGATGGAGCAGGAGATCCTTTTAAATTTTTTTATCGAGGAAGCCCTTGCGCAACAAATGAACGAAATGATGGGAAACTTTGCTTAGATCCTTCAGAGACTACCCACATGAGAAGCATCTTCATCAAGCGGCCATGCAACCCCCTTCAAGGTATAGGTAAATTTTTATATTCCATTATTTGAAGGACTAATAGATGCGGATGTTGTAAAAAAATGGTTAAATCTGCTCGAAGGGTATTTTTCGGTCCATAATTTTTCCGATAGGAAAAAGATTACTTTTTCACTCCTCAAGGCCATCCCCCATGTTAAGGATTGGTGGGACATTTACTCTGGGCAAAGGGACAAAGAAGAATCTGCAATATTTGTGGTTGCCCCTACATGAGATTCCTTCCAGGATGCCATTAAAGAACAATACTACCTTGTTGGAAGCTACGAGGACTAGTACACCAGATGGACCACCCTGTGTCAAGAAAGGGACCAAACAGTACCAGATTTTACCAATATTTCCCATACCCTGCACACCAAATTGGGTATCAAAGACTCTAAGTGACATCTGGTGCTCAAATACCACGGTTGTTTGCATAGATACATTCAAACATAAATGGATTTTCTGGACATCACCTCATTGGGTACGACTTATAGATATGTTGTCAAGATCGAGCATAAATTTAAGCAGAAGAGGTGAGAGTTTGGATCTACAAACTCCTCACAGCCGAAGCAGGGAAAAAGCAGCCCCAACCCACACAACAAGGGAAAGAGCAAAGATGGCCACTCTTAGGATAACCAGTCCAAGCCGCAACAAAAGAAGGGCAATGAGAAGATGAAGAAGGACACGGGAAAATGGTGTGAGTAACATAAAATCCCTTGGCACAACACTGAAGAATGTCGCTCCAAGAAGTCACTTGTGGCTGAGTTGAAGGCTTCTGAGTCAGAGGTCGATTCTGATTCCGAATCAAATCCCGAAGGAGGGAAGTAGATTATCGATGCTAAACATAGTGCCACTGTCGCTACCACCAAAGTCCGACCAAGCGAACCAGAAGAACCAGAAGAAGGGGAACGCCCCTTTCACTCATAGATGTGAGTAAAGGGGGCTCCGCTTCATTTCATTGTCGATAGTGGCAGTCAAAAGAACCCGATTTCAGAAGAACCTAATATTGAAAGTTCGTTACTTAAATTGTATTCGATTTAAATCAGATTATTAAAAGTAGATTAAATTTGATATTTTTAATAAAAAATAATAATGACAATGGTGAAATTTTATCATGCCTTTTTGTACGAAAAATTTTCAAACCACATGTTTTATGTTTCTATTTGATGGGAAAAACTACTTTTCATTTTTAAAAATCAACAAATTTTAGGGCTATATGTTTTATGTTTCTATTTGATGGGAAAAACTATTTTTTATTTTTTAAAATCAACAAATTTTAAAAGCTTTGTTTAAATGTTTTATGTTTTAATATTTTTATCAGAATCTTGTCCTATGAATTTGGGAGAAATATCAATTCTCTGTTGTTTAAATTGTAATTTTGAATACATAAATATATTTAGCATCTTGAAAAATAAGTGGGATATTCAGATTAAATAAACTTAACCACTCAAATCAATATATCTAACAATTTATTATCATATTTAAAACAAAATTAAATAAATAATATCACCGAAAAAAAAATACAAATTTTAAACTACCCCAACTTTAAAAAAGATTAAATATGGAACGGTTCTGAAAAAACAAAATTGAATATCGATCGGTTCTGAAAAAACGTGGTCTTTTTAAAAGTATTCAACAAATTCGAAAATACTACGACTTATGCATGTTTTTATTGTAAATATCTGCATTGGTTGTTAATGGGAAACATATGCATTTTGAATGGACCGGCTAAAATTGAATGTCACAGATTTAGAGTAGCGTTCAGATCGAAGACAGCTTATATTTTAAAAATTATGTTTTCAAGATTTTAATGAGATAAATTTAAAAGTTCAATAAATAATCAAAAGAATCATATTATTTTGGTTTTTTTTTGAAATATTACAATTTGAATTTGATTATTTAAAATGTATTTTATGAATATAATTGGAGAAAAATATGCCAACTTTAATGTACAATAATTTACCATCATTTTCTCTCTGTACAAAAAATTAGTTTAATTAATTTTTTATTATAATTTTTTTTATTTTTTATTAGATATATAGAATGATAATATTTTTTTCTTAGACAAAGGGATATTATGTAATATTATATTATTATATATTATTTTGAAAAGTGTAATATTGACTTTTAATTTATTTGAAAAATATTAAAAGAGGATTCACATACATATAAGTGGACCAAAGCCTGTGTTCATGTCTTTCAATTTTAAAGGGTGTGTGTGTCATATAGTAGGGAGTTTCAATGGAAAAAACAAGAGATCGAAAGATAGGGTTTTGATGCGTTCTACAAGCTAAGGATTTCACAGATTTTTGATCTCCATCTCTTCATGCTCTGTCCATGTCTAAAGTGCATTGATTTGGGCGATGCCATGGAGAATGCAAGTGAGGGGGCACGAGCCTCCTCCTATAGAGATGTGGAAACAACTGAATAAGGATGAGTGGGGGTGATCTAGGAAGATCTAAAAGGGAAAAAATTCAAAGTCCTCAAATCTCAACAAAAACAATGCCAAGTCGAAGTGCACGTCACAAACTTTCCAACGACACAAACGACACCACAAACAGAGTCTGAATGAAGAAGTTATGGCCAATGAAAGTTTTGGTCAACATAATCAAAGTCAAAAGGTGACTCAGCGTCCGTACTGCTGACGTCGGCAACCAACTGTCCAGAGATAATGTCAGCATGTCGACGTGGCACCACCTAGGAGGTGACATGTGGCAAGTTGATTTGGACTTTTTGGTGGCCAATTGGGCCAATTGGCGAGTGCCACGTGGCACCATGTGGCTACCTTACAACATGATACATGGCCTCTTACGTCAATTGTTGACTGGACCAGTTCGACGAGTATTAGGGTGCCATGTGGCCCAACCATTGGGCGCCACATGGCACCCCAAAATTCCCAATGTGGGCTACAGATAAAAAATCAAAAATTAAAAATGGGGTTGACCCTATAAACGAACACATCGCCCACAAAAACCGACGACCCATATTCCAACATACCACAAATATATTTGTTTCTATACCATATTTAAAAACAAATCTTACTAATAGCCTAAAAGGGGGGAGGCTTGTAGGTTTGACCCCGAGACCTCCCCACTGATATTAAACATTTGTTACCAATGGACCAAATAGACAGGCTTGGTATATCCGCCCGAGATTTTCCATTTAAGCCAGTCTTTTGCTAGATCTTGGGGTCCGCACCCAATAGTACTACAAAACGATTTACAATGCAAGTACATTAGTAATTATTACAAACTGTTGGCACACTTTATGAGGCGAAGAGCCCAGGAGGGGCTTGAGATGAGAAATGTCATAATTTCATGATTTGATAGTCATTTCTGCACTTTTTCTTGCCAGGAGTCCACCTGTGATGTCCGTTTTTTCATTTGTGCAACATATTAGAAGGTCATTATCAGACTTGAGGTATAATGATGTATTTATGCCAATTTTATTGCTGAGACTAATATAAAGCCTCCCCACTTTGAAGCACCCAGAGACATAGTCCACGTTGAACGAACTTCGTTATCGAGCTATTGTGTTATTGTCTTGTTTCTCTTCTTTTCTCCATATTTCTTCCTTCTTTAATTAGTGTTGCACATAAGCTGTGATTCATACTCTTAATGCAATTTATGCAATGTCATCAATGAAAAGATCCCAGATCATGTTGGTATCAGAGCGGTCTTCTTTGACTTGAATTGCGAGTGTGAATGCTTACCAGGGCCAAGCTCAGAGCAGGTGAAGTAAAACTCAAGACTTTCAACCCAGAGATTGGACGTGCAACTCGAAGAAGGAAAATGGGAGATGAAGAACTTTGTATAGAGTATGAGCATAATTTTCAGAGGGCTTTCTACTGCATGTCAGATATGGTAGAAAAATTGTTTGCAGATTATGAGAAGAGAGTGGAAAAGGAGAAGAAGAAGAAAGATAAAGAAGAGGATAATGCTTTAGTGAACCATGGAATTGGGGGAGATCCTCCTAAGCCTCCATCACCATCTTCAAGTTCAAGCTCGTCTTATTCTTCCTCTCATTCTCATCATTCTCAACATTCTCATCATTCTAATTTTCATTCAAGTACTTCTAAAAAGCCATTGTTGAAACTAGATGTGAAATTTAATTTTCCCATGTTTAATGGATAAACTAATGCAGATAAGCTAAATAATTGGATCAGAAAAATCAAAGTTTATTGTCGTGTACAACAGATTGAAGAGGAAGAGGCGAATATCCAGTTGGCTACTCTTTGGCTAGAAGGCACAACCCTTGTATGGTGGGAGATAAAACATTAGAAAGGTAGCAAAGATAATGGTAAACTTCTTTCTTCATGGTATGAATTTACATCTGCATTGAAAAACAATTTTGTCCACCGGGTTATGTTCAAAAATCCATAATAGAATGGAAAATCTAAGACAGAGTAAAGGTGAGAGTGTTCAGAGTTTCATAGAGGAATTTAGGAAACAAACACATGCATTAAATATTCCTTTAGATTTTCATGAAACTTTGATGAAGTATATTGGTGCACTTAACACAGTTACATTCAACATACATTGTTATTATTTAATCCCACAAACTTAGATGAGGTGTCTGTGCAAGCAACTCACCTTGAAAGCAGGGGAAATAATGTACAAGAATATCACAAGCATTCAAAAGACCATTTCAAAAGGAAAGGATAAGAGGACAACTACAACAAACAAAGATGGAGAGAAATTATCCTGCACTTATTGCCAAAAACATGGGCACGATGATGAGCATTGTTGGAAGTTGCATCAGAAGTTAAGATCTAAGCGGTTTGGTGGCCACGGGAAGCATAAAACTATTGCTACGATGAAACAAGACATTGGTTCTGATTTAGATGATGATGAAAAGATCACAACAATTGGATTGCAAGGTAAAGTTTCCTTGCATTCTAGTTTAAGTTCTCAAATTCCATCTCTTGAAAATGATGAAAGAAGAAGTGAATTATTCCACATAAGAGTAGTGACCAAACACACAAAAGTGGAAACTCTGTTTGATCCGGGCTCACAAGTTAACTTGATATCTGAAGACATTGTAAAGAAATTGGGATTAACCACAACACCTCACCAGAAACCTTACCCCCTTGGCTGGGTACATGATATGCAAAACTTCATGTTACCGGTCAATGTAGATTGAGGTTTTCCACTGCTCCTAAGTTGATAGATGATGTTTATTTGGATGTGGTTCTCACGATGATGTTGTAGATGACCTCACCATCTTCGGATGGGTTAAGTTTGTACAATCATTCGAGGGTTTTAATCTAGAAGTTGCCCAATCTTTTGCCAAGATCTTTGACCATGCTAGCACTAAAATAGGTGACGTACAGTTACAAGTTGATGAAGAATCAATAACAGAGGCCACGAGCTTGTCATAGGAAGGAGACCGTTGGTTCAAAAACCTGAAAATAGAAGGTATCCCTTGGCATATATTGATGATTTCCAGAAATTCTCACTACAACGTTAAAGGTACACCCATCCATCTATTCAAAAATCGTTGGCATCGTTTGTTGTTAATAATCAAACAGTTCATTGCCTGTGAGGGACGCTATGGACTCATATTTTTATTTCATGTGCACTTATTAATGGTCTTCCTAGGTTTTAAGTTAAACTTGCCATTTTATTTTGATCTAAAAAGGATCCAGAGAAAGCTAAGAACAACTCAGAACGCACAGAAGAAAATCAAAATGCTCAGAATGGCTTCAACAGACAACAAAAGGGAAAAAAAATCAAAGTTCCCAAAACTTAGTGAAAATTGCATGATCGCGAAGAGCGCATCACAAGCTTTCTGACGATGCAAACAACTCGTCAAACAGAGTTATGAATCAAAAGTTATAAGCAGTCAAAGTTTAGGTCAAACTTGGTCAAAAGTCAAAAGTCAAGGTGACATGTGTCACCACTACAAGGGTGACACATGGCACATCCATACAGATGACATGGTAGAGTGTTGAGTTGGCATGGGATGACATGGCAAGGTTGTACAGGTTTGATGACAGACACGTGGACGGATTATGTTGTGACAAGTGTCAATTTCATGGGCAAATGTTATGGTGCCACATGGTCCATTCGTGGGCTGCCACATGGCACTCCTCTAGTGGTTGGTATGTGTAAAATTTATATGACTCCACAGGAGTCGAACCTGTAACCTCTTAGCCGAACATACCTCACAACCTTGCACTAGCCAACTTTCTACTCTATGGTTCTTGTTTGTAATGTGGTGCGAGTTTTATTTAAGTTTAAATGTTTCGTATGTGTGGGAAGAAAAGGGCTAGGCCTTCGGCCCAAGCCTTGGTTATATGTTAAAACCATGCGACCATATACATATTCCAACCACCACTATATATAACATCTCCGCCATATTCTCCGCTGAGTGAACTCCGCCAAAAATAGTATAACGCTCCGCCATATTTGGTAGCTGCTGGCCAAATTTAACCACCACCAAACTGTCTGCTATATTTAGAGAGCGTGCCAAAATTTTGATTGAAACTATATGCCAAAAGCGGAGTCCATGGGATTCAATCCCGGGACCTCCGCTAACCTACCGACTTAATATAGCTCCACTAACCAGCGCGCCGACCACTTCACTTATTACATAACTGCCTAAATTTTATATAAAAAATGCCTTTCCACCAGTGGACGAGAAAGAGGAGAACCAAACGTGCCCGCACGGAATTGTACAGATTTTGGCACACATTTCAAGATTTCTCTCAATCATTTATTGCAGAAGCAAGGCATGAAAACCAAGGCAGGGGTGTCTCTTGGGCTAAAAAGTGTCAGACTCGGATCGAGGCGTGGAGATAGTCATTTTTAGGTAAAACGACACCACGAACGCAATGTTGATGTTAGTTTTCGTATCTGAGCAAAGTTTATGTAGATTAAGTCCAAAATGAGGTATACTTATTTATTTTTCCGAATTCTTTTATAGAGTTAATAAAAAGACCTACCCATTTTAGAGCAGGACCCAGAGACATAGTCCACCAAGGACGAACTCCGTTATCAAGTTTCGTGTTCATATTGCATGCTTATGTCTATTTCATTTTTAGTTTGTTCTTCTCTATGGTGTACTTTAGTTTATGCTCATTTAATACAATTTTTTAATAAGTCACCTGACGAAAAGATCCCGAATCATGTTGGTATCAGAGCAGTCGTATTTGACTTGAATTGTTGAGTATGAATGCTTACTAGGGCCAAGCATAAGCAGGGTGAAGGAACTCTTAATATTTTAAATCCCAAAGTTGGTCGTGCATCCCAAAGGAATAAGATGGAAGAAGAAGACAAGCGTGATGAACAGGAGAAAAAATTTCACATGGTCTTTTATCGCATGTCAGAAATGGTCGAGCGAATGTATGGAGATTACGAGAAGAGGATGAAGAAGAAAGGGAGGAAAAATGAAGCACATGCAGATGATGATGCTTCGGTAAACCAAGGGGCTGGAGGATATCCTCTTGAGCCTCCATCTTCGCCTTCAATTTCTAATTTTTCTTCCTCTAAGCATTCTCATCACTCTCATCATTCTAGCCATAAAGCCTCTTTTAAGAAACCATTATTAAAGATTCATGTAAAGTTTTCTTTACCTATGTTTAATGGAGATGCTAATCCTGAAAAGATAGATAATTGGATCCAACAGGTTGAGGTATGTTGTCGTGTTCAACATATTGACGAAGAGGAAGTTAAAGTACAACTGACTTCTCTTCAGTTGGAAGGCACCATTCTCGTATGGTGGGAGAGCAAGATTCAGGACATGAGTAAGTATGGTAATCTTCGTTCCTCATGGTCAAAATTTAAATCATAGATAAGGAAGCAGTTCTATCCATTAGGGTATTTACATAAAGCAATGATGGAATGACAAACTTTGAGACAGAGTAAAGGTCATACTGTACAAAGTTTCACAGAAGAATTTAGGAAGAAAGCTCTAGCATTGAACATTCCTTTGGATTATTATGAAATTTTAATGAAGTATATTGGTGCACTTCACAGTTATATTCGTCATACTTCGCTCTAGTTTAACCCCACTATTCTTGATGAAGTTTGTGTGCAAGCCACTCACCTTGAGAATAGGGGGAAACATGTTCAAGAAGATCCCACGAAGAAACCTTCCAATTTCCCACACAAGACTTTCAAGAAGTTTAAAAGGAAGGACAAGAAGACCGCTACAGTAAAGAGAGAAGGAGGAAAACCATCTTGCACTCATTGCAAGAAGGGAGGTCATGATGAATAACACCGTTGGAAACTACATCTAGAAAAGAAACTGAAACAGTTCAGTGGAAAGGGGAAGACGAAGACCGTTGCTACAACACAACAAGCTCTTGGTTTCGATTCAGGAGATGAAGGAAAGATCACAATGATTGGATTAAAGGGTAAATATTCTCTTCATGCTAGTTCAAGTTCCAATGATGAATCTCATATTGATGAACGAAAGAGGAATGCATTATTTCATATAAGAATTGTATCTAAACATACTAAGATAGATACATTATGAGAAAGAAGGTATCGGTATGAGAAAGAAGTCCAAGGGTGGGCTTGTAGGTAGCATACCCTGGCCTATGGATGACTGGGTATGTTACAGATTGGTATCAAATCTTTTGGTTGAAACACCATGTTGGTATGGGTCGGGTCTGTTGGTTAGAGTCTAGTGGTCGAGATCGAACTCTGATCGTGAAATTGAAAATCTCAGGAGGAATGGCGTTGCAGAAGCTACGTTGGAGACAAAATGTCATAGATCCTCTGTAAGGGTCCGAAGGATCGTGACCGTTCCTATTGAATTCGGGAACGATCGCCACTGTAGGATTAGGAGAGATCCAAGATCATTGGATCGGAGGAAAGGTGAATAGGGGTTGTCTGATAAAAAGGAAGCAAGGTTAAGGTCATGACTGTCGAATCCCATTGGAGAGAGAGATCAACGACCAACAGGCATTGTGGGGAACTGAGTTTCATGGGAGTTAATTTCCCAAGGTGGTTCCGCAATCCAAACCACAGTTTTTCCAAGGGGTTACGTGTCTGCGTCAGGAGAATTGCGGGGTGAAAAGTGGGTTACTCTAGACTGTCGATGCATGCCCCTGCAAATTGAAAGGCATGCAGTGATGTGACTACTTAGCGCTCGAGTGAAGAACCTCCAAAGAGCCAAAGTAGTTGGGAACCATCGATCTGTAGGAGGACGTGTGTCCACCGATCGCGTGCTCCCGATAAAACACTCCAGGAAAAAGTGAGCGAGGAGGGGGTTTGAAGTTTGAGACTTCCGAAACCCGAAGACCCGAAAGGATCTCGACCATCAATCTGCTGAGAGCCACACGTCACCAGATCCAGGGCTTCGGATGAAAGCTAGTGGGGCCAGACAAGTTTTGAAAATTGAGATTTACGGAGTCCAGAGTCCTGAAGGAATCATAGTCATTGATCTACGGGAGACACGCGTCAGAAGATCGCGAGATTCAGACAAAAACATTTCATTAAGGAAAAAGGTGTAAGTTTGAGATCTCCGAAGTTCGGACCCCTAAAGTAAAAACATAGCCGTCAGATTGAGGAGGACACGTGAAGTAGATCCGTGAACTCAAGGTGAAGACCCAAAGTGAATCTTAGTCATCTGATCCAGAAGGACACATGGCGACAGATTGGCTAGTTCTGGAATTCAGAGTTCGGGAGAATTGGAATTGTGCTAGTATGAAAACTCTCGAAGTCCCGAAGCCCGAAGAGTCGAAGTGGTGGGGCACGATGATGTCACCTGGAGGTGATGTGGACCCCAAAATTATGAAGTGACGTGGCTTACGGACGTCACCTGGGATGACGTGGACACATGGGATGTGTATTGCGTGTCGATAAGTTTTGAGCATTTGGAGTATTGAAAAGTCGATTAGAACATGACATGTGTCACCCGCCTGATTGGGCCACATGTCCGCTTCCAATATTTCACCACGTGGTGACAGATTGTGCAGTCTGGAGACTGGGCATGCCATAGGGGAAATATGTGACAGGTTGCGTTGGGTCGAAAAATCCCGAAGGCCTGAAGGGATCTTGACCGTTGATTCCATAAGACACACGTCGAAGGATCGTCGACTTTGGGTGAAAGAATTCCGGGAGAAAGTGCAGTAGGGAAGTTTGAAACTTCCAAAACCCAAAGAGCCAAAGTGATCCATAGTTGTCGATCTGTAGGAAGACATGTGTCGGCAGATCATGAAATCCAGGTAAAAGCGTTACGGGAGGAGGCAATAAAGGAAAGTTGAGACTCCCGAAGCACGGAGTCCCGAAGTGGATCTCGATCGTTGATCGTGAAGGAGGATGAGGACCGTTGATCTGGTCCTGGTTGAAGGTTTCGAAGCCCCAAATCTCTGGACAAACACTTTTTCAACTAAGCACAGGGTCATGGTTGTGGTTTATGCAGATTGAGAGTTGAGGGAAGGAGGGATTAGGGCTGAATTGGTTGTCTCCGAGACAGAAAAATGCTAAGGAAGGATTTAGCTGCGGTTTCTAGTTGTGGTCACCTGGGAAGGTGGTTTGAAGGAAATGCCTGTGCAGGATGATATTCTGTTTCAACCCAGGGATAACAGGACATTGTTATTTTCGAAGAATGGGGATATGATCTCCATGAACAAAAATGAGAAAGAGACATGTAGCATGGTTTGGAAATTTTTGTTTATCATATGCATAATTCTAACAAAATGGTCGCTTTCACATTTTGCAGAATTAAGAGGCTTAAGCACGTCAGCT
>SNQJ01S0202310.1:0-11933 GCA_010110895.2 Picea sitchensis | reverse complement strand
TCAACCTATTTCATTATTTAATAGAAGATATTGTTCATTGAATATTTGTGTTATTCTTCATATGTCTATGTTATTGTATTCAGTCTATTAATTAGTTCATTCCACTCCTAAATATGGATCAGTGGTATCAGAGCGGTCTGCTCTTCATTTATTTTTCTTCGTGCATGTCCCTGACAAGATATGGGTACAAGAAGTTGGGAATCGAACCAATCGATCCATTACCAGATCAGCCATGTCGAGCCCAAAAACAACCCATGGGAGATGAAAAGAAAGATGATGGAGCAGGATATCCTGTCAAAATGTTTCTCAAGGAAGCCCTCCCATGACAAAGGAACAAAACGATGGACAACTTTGTGCAAATCCTTCGATGGTTTCCCATGGGAGAAGCATCTTCATCAAGCGGCCATGCAACCCCCTTCAAGGTACAGGTAAATTTTGATATTCCATTATTTGAAGGACCTGATGTAGATGCTGTAGATAAATGGTTGAATCTGCTCGAAGGATATTTTTCGGTCCACAATTTTTTCGATCGAGAAAATATCACTTTTGCACTTCTCAAGGCCATTCCCCATGTTAAAGACTAGTGGGATACTTAATTTGAGAAAAAGGGCCATGGAGGAATCTACAATCTTTGTGGTGGCCCCTACATGGGATTCCTTTCGGGAAGCTATTAAAGAACAATACTACCCTGTTGGAAGCTACGAGGACCAGTACACTAGATGGACCTGTTAGTAACAATTTTGGTATCGGGATTTTAAAGGGTAAGAAGGCCGAGACCTTTCGAGTCTCGAAAGATCGATGGGATCCTAGCCGTTGATAATGGTAGGACGCATGTCAGACATCAGAAGGAGAGTTGGGATTTCAGTCCATCAGAGGATCGGAGTTTCTAAAGGCAGAGAACTCTTACATGAGTGAATCACGATGCGTGAGTGCCCGACTGAATCAGAGTCGTCCGTCAGCTGAGGCACGTGGTGAGAGATCCCGCAGAATTGGGGATCGAGGAATTGAAAGTCCCACGCGCATGGCAGTGGGAATCACGATATCCCGATACACAATTTCTCGACGGAGCTAAGGGCCATAGTGGGGTCAGCGCCAAGTGGCACCGACATATCACGAGCTCAGAAGTTCATGAGTTGGAACTGCAAAGATTTGTGTCCAAAGTTGCGAGATTGCGAGAAGCGATATCTCGGTAATCACCAGATCAACATGTGGGGACTACAAGAACAAGTGGAATACAGGTGGCAGGCTTTGAACCAAGGAGCGGACCGTCGACAAGTCAATGGCCATGAGCCATCGGGTTTCCGGGAATCGCAAGTTTCGTGGACACAAACATCGTGTCGTCAAAAACGCTGAAAGCCCAATGGAAAGTTGGGCCGCGGTCACACAGGGATGGGTCATATGGACTATGGTCTAGCTAGTAGGGGCTAGCTCCCAGGAGAAGGAGCTCATCGCACATCAGGATATCGGGAATATCAGAGGCGAGGAACTCGCACACTTCAAACTCATGAATCCCGAATCCTCGAAAATCCGAAGCCTCATCTCATGCCACCTTGCCGCCACGTCCTATTCCCATGACATGCCAACTCATAATTTTTTCCTGGTCCCTGTGTCTCCTCCACCCGGCTCATACACCCCAAAGTTCATGAATTCTGTCGTGTGCATTTTCCCTATCGCTTTCCCTCTGTCATCCGTGCGCGTGGCCTCTCCTCATCCCATGGATGCATCGAGTGTGTCTAACTACCCCTGCCCGGTCACCGTCCGTTCTCCTCCTCATATTGAGATCTCCAGTCATCCCAGGCGCCTCCATGTCCTATAGAATCATAATCAACCTGGGCCTTTCCCGATCCCAATGAAGCAGTTATTGCAGCAGTTGATGGTGGTTGGACATCTTTTCCACCATAAATGGAAAACCAAGGAATGACTGCAAGCTTGTCAATTCATTCACAGGTCCTTTGGAACACGATTGTGTCTGACTGAAGTCCACGGACGTCCAGAGACTGCATGCGTAGTAAACATGCAGACGTAACGTCTTCAATGCGAGGTCTCGGGTTGACTGCTTTGGTTTGGTTCCAAGTATATGTAGGCATTTCTGCCATTTTTGTAAGCATGGATGGTTGAGCAGAGCTCCCTGGTTGTAAATTTTTAATGAAGCATTGTTCTGGATATGCTTGAACTTTGGAGACTTCTTGCCTTATGAATGCCAGTTTCTTTCATGTCTTTGTTTACACTGTGTTAGAGCAGCTCAGAATTGGAGGATCCAGTCGAGCTGTAGCTATTATAGGATGATGTTGTAATGGATCACTATAATAGTTACGGAGCCTCTAATCAGTCCCTGTGATTTCCTTGACGCCGAACGAATTGGAATTGGAGGATCCAGTCAAGTCCTTTATTCAGTCTCTCGAATCTCTGAGACCAGGAGGATCCTGCTTTTAGAGTTTTTCCCCTACAAACCGCTGCAGGCCTGTTGCCCATAGTTGTTTTTTCATCTTCTCCTAAGTCTTCCACCTGCTCATCTTTTAATCAACCCACTGGATGAAGTTAGGATTCCAGACCTCGCTTGTTCTTTACGTACCAGACTCAGTCCCTGAGTTGGAGTGATACCTCCTAGAGCCATTATCTCCATCTGATCACCCTTTATAAACAAATCGTGACATAAAACTGATGGGCGTTGGGCTCTGCTCCTGCAAGCAATCAAGGAGTGACTTCTGACGCTAACATTTCTGGCGCCGTTGTCAGGGACAGAATTGGAGATTTTCCCTGGGTAGAACGACATTGAGCCTCTGAATCTGAAGGTGCATAGGATCATCAGAGCCTTTCAGATTGTTAATTTTTCACCTGGCGACTTTATTGTGACGACTCCGCTGGGGAGAACCTACTCTGTTAATTGTGGCTTTCAGAGGCAGGCATACACGGTCTCACCCACAACTGCCTCTAGCTACGCCCGAAACAAATCCAGAGGCAGCGCTCAGAAAGGGACGGGCCTCTGAAGAAGAAGCATCCATCACCGAACTAGGTAATTCACCATATCCTTCTGTTGGAGCTCCTTTTTCTCCTCCTCAGATTTTTGACAGGCCTACCTCTGTCGTTTCCCGTTTCTTAAATTTTGGGAGTGTTCCTGTTGAGTTTTCCCCTCTTGGTCCGGGACCAGAGGGACAAGACTTTGTCACCCCCCTCTCCCCTGAAGCTATACCTTGGCGTAGACCCAGGGCTGCAGAAGATTTCCCCACTCCTGCACAGGGAGGAGAACCTGCCGACTGGAGCTCGGTAACCTGTTCCTTGAATCACCTCTTGTTTCCCACCCCAATCCGAGATTTACCCCCGCTGCCCCCTTTGTGAACTCCTTCTCCTCCAAGTTCTCCTCCACCTAACATCCCTATGGCTGGTGCTAATCCCCCTTCGAATAGAATGGATTCCATAGTCGCTGCCAGATATGCTCCCTTAATCCTACCCCATCCTGTGAATCCTCTTCCTACTGGGGATTACCTGAAATACATGCCCAAGTTCACTGGGGAAGGAGATATAACTGCTGAAGAGAACCTGGCTGCTTTCTACAGTTATGCAGACAAACTCAACATTGAAAATGAAGATGTCTGGATGAGAGTTTTCATCCAGAGCTTGGATGGTGAGGTAAGGAAGTGGTTTAGAGGATTGGCTCCAGGGTCCATCGCTGGGATTAAAGCTCTAGATAGCGCTTTCCTGAGACAATGGGGAGACAGGAAGGATTTTATGTATTACATGAGAGAGTTCGGGTCTTTGAAGAAAATGGAAGGAGAGTTTGTCTTTGACTTCTCCAAAAGATTCAATAAAATGTATAACAAGATTCCTGCAGAGATAAAGCCCTCAGAAGCCTCTGCCCAAATTTCCTATGCTGGTGCATTTGATCCTAATTTCTGCCTTTTGCTGAGAGAAAGAAGAGCCACCTCCTTAGCCCAAATGCAAGATGTGGCCATAGAAGTGGAATCCAATGTATTAGCAGCTGACAGACTGAGGAACAAGGCCGACGCAGACAGAAGAAAAGGAAGGTCAGAATCCTCAACTTCTGGATCATTGGCGCCTCACCCTCAAGTGGATGAACTGACCAAGATGGTGAAGTCTCTGTCTGCAGAGATGGAGAGGATGAGGATGGAAGGGAGGCAGGCATATAAAGGCCCTCAGATTGATGAAAACAAGGAAGGTTTTAGGAGGCCAAATAATTTTACTCCCCGAATGTGCAGAAAGAGAAGGGAAGAGACAGAGAAGACCAGAAGATTCAGGCCCCTTTTCAAAACAATTTTATGACTGAGGGGGAAGAAAAAGAATCAGAGGAGCTTGATCCTGAAATCCACTACGTTGGAGATACTCCTCCTTTTCCTCATCTCACTCAATCTGCATATGAGGAGTCTCTCATGGACAACCAGTTGAATGAGCTAAGCAAGCGAGACAAAGCTAGTGGCGGCCGAGGTAGGTACAACCTAAGGTCTGATAAAAAGATGGCAGTGCCTGATATTCCTCAGCAGTCCATTAGAGCAGAGAAACCTGCTAATGAATAAGCAAATGATCACAGAGGTAAGAAAGCTCACCCCCCCTCCCCCATTGTCCATAATCATGTTCCTGAAATAAAAGAAATTCCAAAGCCTACATCTTCTTTTAATTTTGAGCATGAGATTCAAAAGATCAGAATCCATGTGCCCCTCACTGAGCTGATTAAACATGGCGAATTTAAAAAACACTTCTCTAAGCTTTTACAGTCTGAAGCCTCATGCCTTCCCTCAGACTCCATAAACCTCCAAGATGAAAAGCCAACAGTTGTCCTAGGTCCCATGGTAGAAGATAGAGATGACTCATCCCCTCCCTTCTACACCTCCTTGAACATACATGACAAAGTGATGCACAACTTTTTGATGGATTCAGGGGCCTCTCACAACCTCATGCCCAAAACGATCATGGAAGAGTTGGGACTAGAAGTTACCAGAGCCTATCATGACCTCTATCCTTTTGACTCCAGGAGAGTTCAGTGTCTTGGAGTGATCAAAGACCTGGTTGTGACCTTGTTTCAATTGCCCATGCAAAGTGTGGTCATGGATATCGTAGTAGCTGATGTCCCCCCCAAGTTCGGAATGTTGTTATCAAGATCTTGGATAAAAATATTGGGGGGAACCTTGCAGATGGACCTCACATAGGCTACTATCCTAGTGTTTGGAGGAGAACATCGAAGGCTATATAGGGAAGCTCAATTGGCCTATATAATCAGTGATGAAGCCAACCCCACCAACCATCCTATTTTCGCCTTAGACACTGATTTAGGCTCCAGTTTACTACAGCTCACCCATGCCCCAGAGCCACCTCTGAGACTCAGAAAGCAACCCACTGTTTCCCCTGAAGTTCCTCTCTCCATCACCCCAATCTGGAAAATGTTTTTTGATGGAGCCTATTCCCGAGAAGGCGCTGGAGCTGGATTAGTTTTTGTGTCGCCTGATCAGGAAACCGTATCCCTGTCATAGAAATTAGAATTTGAAGCTACCAATAATGTGGCAGAGTATGAGGCTCTTGTTCTGGGACTAAGGGCTGCGAGGGAAATGGGAATTCAGGAAGTGGCAGTGTTCGGTGATGCAGAGTTGGTGGTTTAGCAGGTCAAAAATGCTTATCAAGCTAAGCATCCTCAACTCAGGAGTTACAGGAATGAGGTCTGGGACCTTGTTGACAGTTTCTTCTCGGCATTTAATATTTCTTTCATCCCAACAGAGGAGAACACCTTGGCAGATTCCTTGGCTGCATCGACTAGCAATTTCAAAATACCTCTGCCACCCAAATTCAGATATGATGTAGAAGTAAAATACAGACCCTCCATACCTGACAATGTCAAACATTGGAAGGTATTCGAGGACAATCTTGAGGTCAAAAGATTCTTGGAGACTGTTGAGGAATTTTCAGAAATGCACATAGACCAAGATGTCGTCTCAGAGGAAGAGCCTGATGGGGGTAATCTTCTGAATAAGATTGCAGGTCGTGACATTGTGCAGCTGCCCAACAACCATATTCCCAGGGGACTTGTGCCTTTGGAAAGGCTTTTTGATAGTAACGATGTGACGGTAAAAGGAAATATTTCGGAGGAGGACGCTGATACTATTCAATGCAATATTGGAACCGAGAGTGAGCCCAAGTATGTCAAGTTGTCAAAAGATCTGACAGCGGAACAAAGGTCCGAATACAGTGGACTTTTGAGGAAATTTGCTGATGTGTTTGCCTGGACCTACGAAGACCTCAAAACCTACGACACCTCAGTTATCGAGCATAAAATTCCATTAAGGGAGGAGGCAAAGCCATTTAGGCAGAAGCTGAGACAGATCAATCCCATATTGCTGCCTATCATGGAAAGAGAAGTGAAGAAGCTGCTTCAAGCTCAGATCATCGTTCCACTGAGATATTCAGAATGGGTGGCTAATCTGGTGCCAGTAAGGAAAAAGAATGGAGAAATCTGACTCTGTGTAGACTTCATAAACCTAAACAGAAGCTCACGAAAGGATAACTACCCCTTGCCGAATATGGAACATATACTACAGAGGGTGACAGGAGCTTCCAGGATGTCCATGATTGATGGTTTCTCTGGCTACAATCAGGTCTCTGTTCTACCTGAAGACAGGGAGAAGACAACATTCACCACTCCATGGGGCACATTCATGTATGCCAAGATGCCATTTGGACTTATGAATGTGGGGGTGACTTTCCAGCGCACCATGGACATAGCTTTCGTTGGGGAAAAGGACAAATTTGTGGTTGTTTATCTGGATGACATCACAATATTTTCAAAATCTGATGTAGAACACCGTCGTCATCTCAGGAAAGTTTTCTTGAAATGCAGAAATTTTGGCATTTCATTAAACCCCAAGAAATCTCTGTTTGCCATGAAGGAAGGAAAACTAATAGGCCACATAGTATCAGCAGAAGGAGTCAGGATTGATCCCAGCAGAGTTGAGGCGATACAAGCCTTATCAATCCCGAGGTCTAGGAAGGAGGTCCAATCTTTCCTCGGTAAAATTAATTTCCTAAGGATGTTTGTGCCTAACTTTGTTGAGGAGGTAAAGTTTATAATAGCCATGTTAAAGAAAGAGAATGAAGTAAGGTGGACCCCTCAATCACGGTATTCCTTTGAAAAAATCAAGAAAGCCCTGACTGAAGCTCATGTGCTTTTCAATCCCGACTATTCGAAGGATTTCCTTATTTTCTCCTTTGCCTCACCTGACACAGTAGCTGATGTTCTATTACAGACAAATGACAGCGGGTTAGAACAACCTGTTGCTTACTTCAGCCGAGCATTGAGGGATGCCGAAGTCAAGTATGACACTATGGAGAAGCAAGCTTATGCTCTAGTGAAAGCTCTCAAGGCCTTCAGAACCTACATCCTGCAGTAAAAAATCATCGCCTACGTCCCCTCGACAGCTGTTAAAGATATTCTTATTCAGCTTGACATAGACGGGAGAAGGAGCAGATGGATAGCCAAAATCCTGGAGTTCGACCTGGAAATAAGGCCCACCAAATTGATCAAAGGGAAAGGTTTAGCCAAGCTATTGGCTGAAGCAAATTGCCAAGCTTTGGGGATAAGTTTCATCAACGAATGCTCAGATATTCAACAGGATTGGCTATCTGACATAGATCATCAAAGGGAGCTCCCATTGGCTCAATGTCCTTGGTATAAGGATGTCATATACTTTTTGCAGGAGCTGCGACCTCCAGACGGCCTGCAACAAGAGCTCTGAAGCTCAAAGCAGTCAAATACTGCCTGATCGATCAAATATTATATTAGAAAGACCCCCTGGGGGTGATTCTAAAATGTATAAGTCCACCAGAGGCCGAGAAGGTCGTAGCTGAATTTCACAGCGGCCTGTGTGGAGGGCACCATTTTTGGAGAGCCACAGCCCACAAAATCCTCAGGGCTGGATACTACTAGCCTACCATGTTCGCCGATGTCTGCAAAAGGGTCACAGCCTGCATCAATTGTCAAAAATTTGCAGGAAAGCAGCAGCTCAGGTCTTTGTCGTTAAAACTAGTGGTGGTTTCATGGCCTTTCCAGCAGTGGGGCCTAGATGTTATTGGAGAAATTCACCCTCCCTCTAGTGGACAGCATAGGTGGATCCTGACTGCTACAGATTTCTTTACCAAGTGGATTGAAGCTATTCCCACCAAGAGTGCTTCCCACAAGGTAATCATCGGATTCGTGGAGGACCTCATCACAAGGTTTGGCTGTCCAAATAAGATTGTCACCGATAATGTAGCAGCTTTTGGGTCTAAGCCGTTAGCCAGGTTCTGTGAGCAGTTCGGGATTAAGCTGATTCACTCCACCCCGTATTACCCACAGGGCAATGGTTTAGCAGAGTCCTCCAACAAAAGTTTAATAAGAATCATCAAAAGGCTGTTGAAAGACAATCAAAGGGCTTGGAACTCAAAGCTTAAATTCGCCCTATGGGCTGATCGAGTGACTACAAAGAGAGCTACAGGTCTGTCCCCTTTCCAGTTAGTCTACGGATCCGAAGTTGTTTTCCCTTCTCAGCTAGCCATCCCTGTAGCGAAATTCCTCCAGGACTTTCAGGAGGAGCCTGATGACATGATCAGAAGGATTCATCAGTTGGTAGAGGTCCAGCAGGCTAGGGAGCAGACAGTGGACAGGATCCAGGACCATCAGCAGAAAATCAAGCAGGTCTTCGATAGGAAGGCCAAGAAGGAGCGGTTCCAGGTAGGAGACCTGGTATTGAAATGGGATGATCCTAAAAAAGATAAGGGCAAACACAGCAAATTTGAAGCCCTGTGGATTGGGCCTTTCAGAATCTCTGAGGATTTCTTAAACAACACATACAAGTTGCGAGATTTGGGAGGTGAAGAGGTTTTCGGCAGCCCAGTAAATGGACATTTACTACAGAAATGTTTTGTTTGAAGTCTCAGATAACTCTTTTGTCTATAAATATTGTCCTTGTTGTTTCTTAGTTCATTTTATTTTTCTTTTGTTTTTGCGGCCTAATAATGACTCCATAGCCCAACGGAAAGGCGACTGGAACTGCAGAAGGAGTTCTTATAGCATCGCAGGGACGACTCTATCCCCCATGGAGCCTAATGTTAGTAACAATTCTGGTATCAAGATTTTAAAGGGTAAGAAGGCCGAGACCTTTCGAGTCTCAAAAGACCGATGGGATCCTAACCGTTGATAATGGCAGGACGCGTGTCAGACATCAGAAGGAGAGTCGGGATTTCAGTCCATCGGAGGATTGGAGTTTATGAAGGCAGAGAAATCTTACATGAGTGAATCATGATGCATGATTACCTGACTGAATCAGAGCCGTCCGTCAGCTGAGGCACGTGGCGAGAGATCCCGTAGAATTGGGGATCAGGGAATTGAAAGTCCCACGCGCATGGCAGTGGTAATCGCGATATCCCAATACGCGATTTCTCGACAGAGCTAAGGGTCGTAGTGGGGTCAGCGCCAAGTGGCACCGGCATATCGCGAGCTCGGAAGTTCATGAGTTGGAACTGCAAAGATTTGTGTCCAGAGTTGCGAGATCGCGAGAAGCGATATCTCGGTAATCCTCAGATCAGCATGTGGGGACTACAAGAACAAGTGGAATACAGGTGGCAGGCTTTGAACCAAGGAGCGGACCATCGACAAGTCAATGGCCATGAGCCATCGAGTTTCGGAAAATCGCAAGTTTCGTGGAAACAAACATCGTGTCGTCAAAAACGCTAAAATCCCGATGGAAAGTTGGACCACGGTCACACAGGGATGGGTCATATGGACTATGGTCTAGCCAGTAGGGGCTAGCTCCCAGGAGAAGGAGCTCATTGCACATCGGGATATCAGGAATCTCGGAGGCGAGGAACTCTAACACTTCAAACTCGCGAATCCCAAATCCCCGAAAATCCGAAGCCTCATCTCATGCCACCTTGCCGCCACGTCCTATTCCCATGACATGCCAACTCATAATTTTTTCCTGGTCCCTGTGTCTCCTCCACCCGACTCATACACCCCAAAGTTCATGAATTCTGCCGCGTTCATTTTCCCTATTGCTTTCCCTCTGTCATCCGTGTGCGTGGCCTCTCCTCATCCCATGGTTGCATCGAGTGTGTCTAACTACCCCTGCCCGGTCACCGTCCGTTCTCCTCCTCATATTGAGATCTCCAGTCATCCCGGGCGCCTCCATGTCCTGTAGGAGCAGAATCAACCTAGGCCTTTCCCGATCCCAATGAAGCAGTTATTGCAACAGTTGATGGTGGTTGGACATCGTTTCCACCATAAATGGAAAACCAAGGAATGACTGCAAGCTTGTCAATTCATTCACAGGTCCTTTGGAACACGATTGCATCTGACTGAAGTCCACGAACGTCCAGAGACTGCATGCACAGTAAACATGCAGACATAACATCTTCAATGCGAGGTCTCGGGTTGACTGCTTTGGTTTGGTTCCAAGTATATGTAGGCATTTCTGCCATTTTTGTAAGCATGGATGGTTGAGCAGAGCTCCCTGGTTGTAAAATTTTAATGAAGCATTGTTCTGGTTATGCTTGAACTTTGGAGACTTCTTGCCTTTATATGAATGCCAGTTTCTTTCATGTCTTTGTTTACATTGTGTTAGAGAAGCTCAGAATTGGAGGATCCAGTCGAGCTGTAGCTATTATAGGATGATGTTGTAATGGATCACTGTAATAGTTATGGAGCCTCTAATCAGTCCCTATGATTTCTTTGATGCCGAACGACTTGGAATTGGAGGATCCAGTCAAGTCCTTTATTCAGTCTCTCGAAGCTCTGAGACCAGGAGGATCCTGCTTTCGGAGTTTTTCCCCTACAAACCGCTGCAAGCCTGTTGCCCATAGATGTTTGTTCATCTTCTCCTAAGTCTTCCACCTGCTCATCTTTTAATCAACCCACTGGCTGAAGTTAGGATTCCAGACCTCCCTTGTTCTTTACATACCAGACTCAGTCCCTGAGTTAGAGTGATACCTCCTAGAGCCATTATCTCCATCTGATCACCCTTTATAAACAAATCGTGACATAAAACTGATGGGCGTTGGGCTCTGCTCCTGCAAGCAATCCAGGAGTCACTTATGACGCTAACATGACCAACCTACGTTAAGAAAGGGACCAGACAATACCAGACTTCACCAATATTTTCCATACCCTCCGCACCAAATTGGGTATAAAATATTCTGAGTGTCATTTGGTGCTCAAATACCGCAACTGTTTTCATAGATACATTCAAACAAAAATGGAGTTCTTGGACATTACCTCATTGGGCACAACTTATAGATACACTGTCAAGATCAAGCATAAATTTAAGAAGAAATGACGAGAGTTTGGATTTGCAAAGCCCTCACAGCTGAAGCAGGGAAAAAGAAACCCCAACCCACATAGTAGGGGACCAAGCCGTGATGGCCGCCCTCAGGACAATCCATCCAAGATGCAACACAAGAAGGGAAACAAGATGATGAAGAAGACACAGGAAATGATGTGAGTACCATAAAAGTCCTTGGCACAACACCAACGAATGCCACTCGAAGAAGTTCCTCATGGCCGAGCTGAAGGATTTTGAGCCAAAGTCCAACCAAGTGAACTAGAAGAACCAGAGGAAGGAGAATGCCTCTTTCAATCGCAGATGTGGGTCAAGGAGGCTTTGATTCACTTCATTGTCGACAATGATAGTCAGAATAACCTGATTTTAGCAGAGGTCATCAAGCAATTGAACCTGCCAATGACACCGCACCCGCAACCCTACACCATCGGATGTCTTTGTAATGGAAGAGATCTTCGTGTCATCCAATAGTGTCATCTTCCCTACAACATCAATCCTTTCAAAGATGAGGTACTGTGTGATATTTCTCCCCTTGAAGTTTGTGAGGTTCTTTTAGGACAACCATATTTGTGGAAGTGTTATGCTGTGTATGAGTCTATACCCCCATAGTGTTATCATTACTTT
>SNQJ01S0202306.1:0-16777 GCA_010110895.2 Picea sitchensis | reverse complement strand
AAATTCCTATGGGGCCTGATGCAGACCCTACCATCCCTTATCCTTACCCATGTGATCATTGGCTATGACCATGGGCCTTACCAGAGAGGTGTTTTCGGCTTTCGTGATTCGGGAAATCGCAATGCATGTGTTCCTCTTCTCTCTTGTCTCTCGAAGTGCCGAAGTATGAAAGGGACCAATAGTTTGTCATATCTAACAATGCCTCAGATTAAAACCTGGCATCCCACCTTTCAGAGTTTTGTGTACTGGGTTTTTGTGGTAGAAGAGGATGAGGGGTTCATACCTTTGGTTTTCCAAGTGCTGAAACACCGACAACCAAATCTACATGTGCTAAGCCGTATCGGGATTTCACAAGTTGGGAATTCGGGACTAGCGTGTACCAGGGACTTGCTTCTATATCTCCCAGGTGCCGAAATACCGAGACATCAATACTTATCCACATTATTATTATTTTGGGGTTTCACAAATCGGGATTTCGGGATATGCGCAGACAAGGAAACTTGCCCTTGAATTTCCCGGTTTCCAAAACTCCAAAACACCAAAACTTATCCACGTTAGACTATTTCGGGGTCTCACCTATCACGATCTCGTGACATGCGAGTACAAGGAAACTTACCCTTGGGTATCCCGGGTGCTGAAATGCCGAAACACCAAACTCTAACCCGGATATACCATTTCGAGGTTTCATGGGTCAAGAGTTCATAACTCTTACCTCTTGTTTTCCCAGTAACCGAATTACCAAAATCTCCTTTCGAGGATTCCCCCGAAACCTCCACCGCTTGCATCTTTCGTGACTTTGGGGTTTGCAATTTCATGAATCCACCACGACCAAACTCTTGGCCCTTCAACCTCCCGGTATCCGAAATCCCGATGGGTTCAGATCTCTGCCACATGTCATCTGAAATGGATGGTCCTAATCTTTTCAGGACTTTGACGAGTCCTCACCTTTGCGTATGTGAGGCTTAAACCTCGTGCAGCTTCCCCTGGATCCGATGGCTATCGGAAATCCACATGAGATCTGACGGTAGTTGTAGCTCCTCCCTGAGCTCATGCTTTCTTCCTTTTCCTTAGAAGATTTCCAAGTCTTAAAGGTCTCAGCCTTTGATCTTCTACTGCAAACTGACTATTGGGTCTCGTTAGCACCTACGAAAGGTGTTGTCCCTCTTGAGCTTTCTCAGCTATGAAGGAATTAAGAGATTTTCACTCTTTCTCTTGGGCTTGACTCTTAGAGGAGTCTTTCATGCAGCCCTTGTGCTCATTCGTCAAGTCTAGGACTTGAGTGAGTCTCGGTCTCTACTTGCTTCGCAGGGAGCCTATGCATAACTACACTACCTCTCATGAGCTTAACATAAATCATCCTCCAAGGGACTCTAGACGACTAGGAAGGTTGGCATGTGTACATGAAACTATGCCTAAGGTTGACAAACTCACAGTTCGTGGCTCTAACTCAAGCCGCCAGAGGACACAAGCATTTACGAGTACCAATCATGTCCTATCCATATAATCTCTTACTGGCCTAATTTTACAGTCAAGCAGTAAGGAAGGAGACACAATATATCCATTCAGAAATCAAGAACAATTTCTGAAATATACACAGTATAACCAAATTCATGCCCAGTTACAGCTAAATTACCCAGAGTAAGAAAATGCTTATCTATTACAGGTCATCGCCAACCAACTGACTGTGGGTGTTCATCCTTCCACCCAACCATAGGCACAAAGGCATTCATTCTTAGCACTCTGGTCACCCCCATGCCAAGCCATGATATCACCAAGGAATTCTCACAATTCTTGAGGGTTCTCTCTCTCTATTCCAGCTTCTGTTCAGGTCATGTTTTCTACAACTCGGAGCTTCCTCACTCGGTTGTGGCCTCGATGAGGTTTCTCAAATACTCTTCGGCATCAAGCTCGCATCCTTCTCTTCGTGATTCTCTGGAGAGCTTCCCCTCTTGTCTGGTGTCGGGTGTCTCCCCTCCCGTGTGTGTGTGTCCCCCTTACCTTGGGAGGTTCTTGCCAACCTATCCAGTTCCTTATGTTAGAAGGAATCTCGGGTCTGCAAGTCCCTATGGTACTTTGAACTGATAGCCCAGGTTTCCATTCATGGGGGTGGTTGGTGATTCAACCATCGGTCCTTTCTTCATTGACTGATTTTCTTTCCTTGGGATTCGAAGGAGGTTTGTCATCCTTATCAAGGTATGTTTTGGGTTTATTTGATATATGAACCCTCTTGTATGGTTTTCACGTTCTTCCTCTAGTGATATCATGGCCAGTACTTTCAAGGCTTCACCCCCACAGTCAGTTATTGGCAACTCAAACAATAATACATTTACATTTTCCTCATGCATTAGCATGGTAATTCTTATTCTATGATTAATTACAATTTGGGGGAAACATGGGTGTTACAAACTACATGTGTCCAAAAGATATCTGTCAATTTGGAATCCATTAGCATTGTTCGAGCAATTTCTTGTACTGTAATGTTCTTTCTTTCAACAACTCCATTCTGTTGAGGTGTCCTAGCAAAGAAAAATTGTCTTTTTATTCCATGTCTGCTGTAGTAGTCCATAAATTCATTTGAAGTGAACTCTCCTCCATTATCAGATCTCAAACTTTTGATTTTTGAATCCATTTCATTTTCAACCATTTCCCTGTAGACCTTGCAATTTTCGAAAGCTTCTGACTTATTCCTGAGAAAGCAAACTGCAGTCATTATTGTATAATCATCAACTAATAGCATAAAGTACTTCATCTTCATCTTCCTAGACAGCAATTTTCATCAAATTGTTGTCTAACTAATAAAGTTGGCTATTAGTTAGACAACAATTTTAGTCCATAGCCAACTTTCACCTTCCTTTCCTAGACAACAATTTTCATTTCCAATTTCACTTAATACATATATGTTGCTTGAAGTTCTTGCAGCCGCTGCAATCAATTTTCCTAAACCTTATTTTCTTATCTCTCACTTTTGTGAATCGAAAGTAACTTTATGACCTTGGTCACACATTGGACTCACACTTAAAAGATTATGTTTCATATATTCTACTAGTAGAATATTTTCTTCCTTGGTATTCTTGTTTCCAATTCTGATTGTGCCCTTTCCAATGATTTTAGTTGAATCATCATTTCCGAAGGAGACTGATCCATTTCTTTCCTTTCTTATTGTAAGAAAACTGTCTTTATCACCTATCATGTGTTTTGAACAACCACTGTCAACATACCAACCACGTTTCTTTTGCTCATCTTGTAGAGCGAGTGTGCATTCTTCATTGCTATACTGATTTTTCTTTCTTATCCATGTTCTCTTCTGAGATTCATGTCTGTGACTATTGTTGTTCTATTGTGGTTCTCTAGGAGGAACTGTCATTCTGCAATCCTTGGCCATGTGTCCAAATTTTTTACACTTGCATCATTCCACTTCACTTCTCAATGATTCAAACTTGTTGTAACTTGTTCTATGTGTTTCACTAGGCCTTCTTGGATAACCCTTTTGTGTATGACTTTCAAAGTTGTTTATGTTCCTGTTGTTAGCTCTGTAATTCATATCTTTATGTACAAAATTATTGCATGCATAACCTAAACCAAAAAATATAGTTTGATACCTGGGAGTTGAATATCTTCTGAAAGGAGTTTATTTTTTGAACCCTTCTTCTTCCTAAGGCCTATCTGTTGGTCGTTGATTCTAAAATCTGAATATTCTCGGTGGAGGAGTGTCCCTGTAATCTTCTTTGTAGGTCTTCCTATCCCCTTTGATTGTTTTTGCATAGCTTTTTGGATATGTTTCTTGTTCTAGTGTTTTGGATCTTGATCCCTTTTTTATCTGATTGTATCCAATTCCAGTCTTGTCATGATGAGGCTTTTGACTGTTGATAATGTCATCCAAAACTTTTGAGTTGTTCTGCATATTTTTCTTTTGAAGATCCTTTCTTAATTTGACAATCTTTGCTTCCAAATTTTCAATGATCCCGCCTCTTTCTTCTAGTTGTTCTTTGAGTGCTTCTTCAATTCTTTTATCTTCTTCTATTTAAACCTTCAAATTTGTGATCATTTGTTCTAGTTCATGAGTGTCTTCTTTCTTGTCTAGTTCTGCTTGTAGCTTCTTGTTTTTCTTATTTTCTCTTCTTATAACTTCTATGGAAGTCAACAATTCTTCTCGGTAGTCAACTTATGCCTCTTCATATTCTTCTTAGGTGTCTTCTTTATCAGATTCTTCTACTGCCATGAATAGAACTCTTTCTATCTCACTGCCACTGAATTCATCTTCATCTGATGAGGAAATGTCTTCTTTGGTGCAAAAGATTTTATTGAAATATTTCTTTATGGTTCTTTTACCTTTATATGTTTGTTTGATATTTGAGTAATCTTCATCATTCCTATTATTTTTCTTATGAGGACATTTGTTAGAAAAATGACCAATACCATCACAATTAAAAAAAATTAATCGAAGCTTACCTTTATATCTGTCGTTGGTTCCCTGGTTCAATCTTCTAACAAAGTTGGCCACTTCTTCATCATCTTCTGAGATGTCACTGTTGCTGATATGTTATTTTTCCTTTTGGTTTCCCTTTTTCTTTGACCTTTTGTATGCTTTGCAAGCTGATTCTTTTATATCTAGATTTTCCTGTTCAGTTCTCATTTCATATGTTGTGAATATTCCATGTATTTCCTCCATGCTTATTGAGTCTAGATCTGCTCTTTCTTCTAGTGCTGATATCTTAGGATCAAATCTCATAGGAAGATATCTTAGTACCTTTTGAACAATTACAAATTCTTTAATTTCTTCTCCCAATCCTATGATTTCATTTACTGTTTCATCAAATCGTAAGAAGTAAGGTGCAATATTCTCATATTCCTTCTTCTTTGGTTGTTCGAATTGACCTCTGTAAGTTTGAAGATTTTCTTCTTTGACTTTTGAATCTCCTTCATAAATATTTTTAAGCTTGTCCCAAATCTCTTTAGTGGGTTTACGATGTATAAATTTGGTGTATATCGATTCACAAAGACCATTCAGAAGTGGATTTGTGGATTTCGAATTATTTTGACCGAGTTTTATTTCTCTTTCATTTGTCAGCGAAATTGTTGGTTCTTTGTATCCATCTACAACTGATTGTCAAATTTCAAATCCCTGTGCCTATATATATGTTGGCATACGGTAACCTGCATTGATCCATCAGGGCTGAAAGGATTTATTTCACTTCTACTGCATATTCTCTATATTTGATGACCTTGGCACTTAACCGTTGTAGAATTGCACAAGCCTTGATCAGATGTTCCATAAACTGTTGTATTTGACCTAGTGCCATGCTTTCCACCTGTACGATCTCCACTACCCATGCTGAGTCTTGTTCTGCATGTTTCTTGACTATGTCATGCAGGTCGACAAAGTCTTCAGGTGAGCTGAATTCTAGGAGATCAATGCCTTTCATCTCCCGATTTATCTTTTCCCAATGTTTTTCACACTCGACCTACTTCTTTTATATCTCCCACTGAGGTTACTGGGCCATACTTACCTAGTGTTTAACTGCTTTCGATCTGAGAGTTGTTGCTACCCCTTAGCACTCAAATACCATTTTCCTCTACGTCTTGGCCCTTCTGCATTGCAATGATGTAGTCAATTATTTCTACCGCTTGGTATGCTTTTTCATACCATCTCTCCACGTACTTGTAGGTTGCCAGTGCCATAAGGGTATCTTCTTGGAAATTGACTATACCTGTAGTGAAAATATGTCTTTCTCTTGTGAACTTTGCATAAGCATCTTGTAACTCACTCTTCAGAAACACTATGGCCTGTGTTGAGTCTTGATAGTATTTTTCCAAATGGCATAGATGATATAGCTCCTTTAGTGCAGCGACCATTTCCTTTTCATCTTACCTTTCTCGATCCAATGTGGCATCAATGATATCCATCCCTACGTCGATGAGCTCAGATGTCTTTGAATGTTCTGTAATGAGCAAATTCTCCTTCGTGGTGATGAGAATCGAGCTATCCAACATGATTCTTCTCTTCTTGGTGGTCCTTTTCATGATAGATTTTCTCTTCCTGTCATAAGAGATCTCGCGTATATCGACAAACTCATCAACAAGCTCAGGGATTTGTTGTTCTCCCCAGGTTAGAGTGTTTCCTAGGATCCCTTTTGTGTGTATTTGTTTTAGGACTTGTTCCTGTACTTATTTCATATGCTCTGATGGCCTGACCTATGTTTGGTGTTCATCGAATGATGAGGTATCAGCCAAAATTGAAGAGTCAGTGATAGGTTCAGTGCTTACTTGGTGATCGGATGTTGAAGTGTCAATTTCTTACTGTTGCACTTCCTCTTTTTGTTCACCTGATCCTAGCTCCTCTTTGAAGTTGTCTTTTGAAGTCCGTGATAGGTCGAGAAACTCAGTGTCTAAGATACTTTTGGCCTCATGGTCTCCCTGCGGAGGGTTTTTAAATGATGCATCGGGACTTGGAGTAGATGTTTTCTCAACTTACTTCTCCTCTGTAATCAGTATCATAGTTACCAGTGAGACCTATGAACTCTCCTCATTGTCATAGATGGCTATTAGATCAAACATGGGATTTGGCACACCTTTTTCACCTGGTGTTCTTGGAATTTCAAACTGGGTTGGAATGGTCACCGGTGATCTAATCTATGATGATGGAACTCTGGGGTTTTCTAGACTGGTCATTTCCTCTAGTTGTATTGACTATGAGCCATTTGGCTCCTCTTTGATTGTAATTGGGTCTTCTGAGGGGATCCTCATCATTTCTATGATTTGAGGATCATTATCTAGTTGTTCAATGAGTCTATGGGATCCTTCTATTAACAACAACCCTCTCCTTTGAGCCTCTGTGGTTTCAGTTTCTCTGATTTCTTCTCTAACCCTGAGAGATTCTTGAGCTGACTGCTCTATTATTTCAACCTACTCATTCATGCTCATAGCTTTGAACCTGGTCATGTTCCGGTTAGCTTTCCTTTGTAATACCTCCTCCCAATCCTGAACACATTCTGTAAAAATATCATCTTCGAACTTGTCATGCGTGTATGGACAACAGGAAGAGACTTGTGAAGCATGTTGGAGGACAAGGCCTTTAGGGTCATGCTTGAAAAATCGTCTTGTCAGGAACCTGTATTCCAACTAACTCAAACCCTCTTGTTTATATTGAGTCGTGTCCTTCACTATATAAAATCCCACATGGAAACTGTAGGGTATAAATGCTCATTTCTTGTCCTTTACCAAAGTGGTGTTATAGCCCTGTAGGATAGTATGATAAAAGATTTCTCCTACGATGAGCTAGTCTGGGACGTAAGAATGGAGAAAATGTGGTTCTCTGGTGGCCCCGAACAACCTGATATAGGTTGTGTGTTCATCTAGATACTAGTGGCCTACTTTTGAGATCATTTTCTTGACCGCTACAGACAACCTTGGGCATTCATTTTTAAATATAATGAAAAACAACCTGGTGATGAATTCATCGCAAATAAGGGCGTAAGACTTTTTTTACCTTTTCTCCCATAGGATGTTGAAGTAGGCATGAACAGACAGTTCTACAACATGCCATCCTAAATTCATACTGGTGAAGAAATTCCTCATGCAGATTACATCTAGCAGGTATGAGGCCATGTGAAAATCGAGAGCTTCTCCTTCTTTCGATGTCTGAGCCTACAATACATTGGTGCTCAATTTCTTGGAGATGATTTCTCCACAGTGGAAACTACTCCTTGAAATAACCACAGTGTATGCCAGGGGAATCCATGCCTCTGATAACTTGGCACAGTCATTTTCCCCATATAATTGGTAGATGAGAGCCATCAAGTAGATATATGGCTCCCTCAAGTTCACTATGCCATAAAAACCATTTCTCCTCTTTGTAAATTTATTTTCCTCCTTCTACCATGAGGCCATCAATCGGCTCGTGTCATGGAATTCATAGAATTTCACCATGAAGTCTGTGTTCAACCGATCCTCTAGGTCCCTGAGCTTGTAATAATTATGGACCTCTGTCAGGAGAAAAAATATGACACATCCACCATTCTCATCATTAATGAGGCACTTATGTGCATCTATATGATCAATTAGCCAACTCGGAGTCTCAATGCAGGGTAAGACTGGAGTTCGGCAAGCTACCATGTGTAAGCATGACCGTCGAATGATCAGAAACAATTGATCGCTGAGTGCCCTTACATATGGGTCGTTGTGTGGGGTAAACTTTGGGTAATCCTCCTAGTTGATTCTATTGAATAGATCTCCCCACTATGGGAGCATTATTTTAGATCTAGTGGTCGCTTATTTATCGCCAAAAGCTGGGGGTTGAATGAATGTCTTCTTCGTCAAAATTTTAATAATTGGTTCTTCCCTGGGAGCGTATTCCAACTTCCTCGTAGTATCGGGAGAAGAACCTTCACCAATCTCTACCTCATTTAACTTCAGTGTCCTCGGCGAGTGTCTGGTCATTGGATTTCTTGGAGGCATTTTTCCCTACAGCCAGAACATAGTTAGACACTATGTAACAGATCGAATGCTGATATATAAAAATTATGACCGTCGAACTGATAAAATTTAACACATACCTCTTCTACTAGCTTAACTTGGTTTTGATAGTCTGAAAATCAAACGTGACTCTTGAGATGCTCTCTTTGCTTATTCGGCTGCTCTGGAAATGGAAGCTTGTGTGGAGAATGGATGTGTTTGAAGTTGTCTTAGTGATTTAAACATGGATCATACTTACCATGTCGCATCATTTATTCAATTTGACATATGAGTGTGGTTCTACAAAATCTACTGCCATATCTTCATTATATTTAAAATTAAATTCGATCATAGGTTGGCGATGCGGGTGCAGGATATAATGTGGTCTATCGGTGATTTCAAATTCCTGTTGTTCAATTGGCACACGGGGGTAGCAACGTATGTGGAATGAAACATTAATTGGACTATTAAATGGTAGAATCTAATTGTATCTCATGATGAAAACATCCCATCGTTTCATTAATATAACTGGGGGATTGGGAGTTGGGGATTCTCTTTAAAAACTATTCGTTGTTATCTCCTGGCTAAAACTCCAACGCCGATGCATCTTTCCATACAGATCTAATGTGGGAAACCTGACTTGGAAGTGTGACTAGGACACAGGGAAACCTAAGGTGACTCTGGATGAAACTAGGTTGTACGAAATGCCCATGTGGCAAAGACATGTAGCGCTTGAAACTAGTGTCCTTGTTTAATCGTGTTATTCAGAATCAGAGAATTTTCCTTAGCTAATCATTTTAACAACATATCCTACCCTGTTGATGCCAAAAAAGTATCAAGGATCGACGATTGGGAATAAGCTTAACCAAGTGCTCTTGGATTAATCCCCTTGAAAATTCTCGATGATGAAAGTGCATCGGGGGTTGGCGATCGGAGATGTGTCCATGCGAAAATTTTCAATGATTTAACCCTTTGATATTTCACCAACCTCGAACAAACACATCCTTCATCGGCTATCGAGGGTTTATCATGACTCATGTCAATGTTATCCCTCTCATATTTCACCGACGTTGATGGGAAATCGACTAACTCCTGAATCTTCTTGGCGAACAACTAGCGAAAATTTACTCCTCCTTTTACCGATGTCAATGATACATCAACGATCGACAATTATTGTTACTGTGTGGTCATTTTACCTACTTGGATTTTTCCGACACCAAACATAGGCGTGCTAGTCACAATTTTAGCTATAGATTCTTAGTTAGAATGCCAAGTTCTTTCAGACGCAGAGGTTTTCACATTGACAGGTTCAAAAAAATCCACTTTGATCGATGAAAAGACATGAAAACAAAATTAGCCATCCCTCCATAGTGGACTCAATCCATATAGCAAAACAAAAGAAAACAAGTGGTACCCAAAAGTGACCGAATTTCATAAAATATTTTAGGGTGTGTTGAGTGCTCAACACAATGTTAAAGTGATCGATGTATGCAATGGTGAAGTGATCAATGTATGCATAATTATTACTATGGATTCTTACTCAACTCATAGCTAAAATAATTGCGCCAACTCCTAATTGAGTCTCAACTATTATATATACTGAAATTTCCACAAGAAATTTATTCTTTATTTGGATGTATATCGAATAGTATGTGATCAAGCTATGTAACTGCTCCATGAAAGGAATATGCAATGATAATTTTGAAAATAGGTCAAATATAATAGAGAAATTACCCAAGTTTCTATTTAATAAATTCAATACAACTACATATCTAAATTAACAATTTATATCATCAACTTTGTTAATGAATTTTGTGGTGTGTGTTTTCTATATACACAGTGCATTGAAACTTCAAGAGAGTGCTATTAAAATTAAATCAACTTTCCTTCTAAAGGAATCAATATGTTATCCACGAGATAGTAATCGATGTTTCTCTGGTTTACAATATCATTGCAATGATTTTATTTTTGGGTTTATTTATTTTCACAAGGTATTGGAATAGGTATTATCACATTACATGAGTACTTAGCATAAACTTCTTATTCAAGAAAAGTTCATTTAGCTTTATTTCACATTGACATTAAAAAATCCACAAGATTTAAAAGATGCAAAAGTATGTGAGAAAATAAATACAAGGAAAAGAATAATCATTTCACCTACGCGTAAGTGCCTTTTTTTGGAAACTATAGTAACACATACATATAGAGAGTTTACTTTTGTAAATTTAATAGTTGATAGATTTTATAGGAATTGTGATTGGTTGTTATAATATATACAAGTATGTTCCGCCATATATATATATATATATATATATATATATATATCCTTAAATTAAATTATTAAATTTAAAGACTAATTTCATTTCCCTTTGATCTCTACTAAAGTTAGTAACCTGAATTCAAACATAATTTACATGTATTTTTGTCTTCTTCAAACATAATTTACATGTATTTTTGTCTTCAAGTTTCATCTTTGTGAGCTCTCTTTTCTGCACACTTGGATTCTATTGGATCTAGAACGATTCCATCTATATATATATATATATATATATATATATATATAAAGAGTTGACTTGGAAAAAGAAGGATTCATCACCATTATTCCATTATATGGTATGGGCATAGAATGGATAACCATACTTCTTAAATCTAAGAAAAGTAAATTTTTAAAAGAATGCTTAAAAATAGATTAAAGTTTAGTGATATTGTAATTGTAAATTCATATGATGTATAAGGAGGTTGCCCCCTCGAAGAGGCTTATTATTTGAATATCTCTCTTTGTCAAGGCATTGAGTTCTTATTATGAGGTTTTAATGCTATTCTGATATTTGGTTCTTAACAATTACATATTAGTTACCATATCTATAGAATTAAATGACTTTCCAGTTAACTCGATCACGAATAGGATCTTGGATTTGCGACTAGCAAGCGGATGGGGATGGGCTCTGAGGAAACCCTAGCCACAAGCGGATAGGGTTAGTTTTGTTCTGTTGTATAGGAACATGCCGACAACCCAAATATTTAGGCTAAAGATGAGCGTGCTAGGATTTTTCGAAGGATGGCATCTGAGGTTTTGTTTCATTCTCTTTTTTTCCAGAGTTATTTTATCCCTCAGCTGACATGGAGGATACCTTGGACTATTCCTAGGACTCGAGCGAGGAAGATGAGATTTGGTCAATGTGAGGTGGCCGACGGTTTTTGAGGAAAACTATGGATGTGGTTGAAGGTACAAGCTCGGGTGTTAGTCTAGGGATAGGTGGAGTTTCTCTAAGGTATGGCCTTCCCCAACCTCAGGCTTGGCCAACTTTCTGCAGAGGCCTCTCCAACTGCCCAGGATTTCTCTCCAGCCAGGGTTAGGTCTGGGTTAGGTGGACTTGGGGACTCTAGTTCTAATACCTTAGAGTCTCAGTGTGAAGCTTGTCTCCCTTAGTTATTTGAATATTCGGTTTCCTTGAGTGGTGGGGAAGAAGGGAATTTTGAAATTGGTTGCTCCCTCTTGTCTCCCACATGGACTTTCTCAGTGGGATTCTTTGATGAAAATCCTCTCTCGCTCCCTGACATTGTTCCATCCTTTCTAAATTCCATGGATGGTGGGGGAATGGTGCCTCCTCCTTCGAGTCCCTCACCTTTTGACTCACCAAATTATTTTCTTTATTTGCCCAATGCATCGATTTGTCCAAGTGATTTGGACCTATCTGTGGAGGAAGAGTCATTTTCGGCCCAAAATAGGGAAGGTAATAACTTCGGTGGACTGAAATAAAGTTATTCAGTAGTGAAGCATCAAAGAAAAAACAAAGGGGTTAAAAACACAGGGGCCCCTTTTAGTCTGGTCCTAGGGAAATATATTTCAATCCTAGAGCTGTTGGATTTGGACAACTTGCAGGTGGTGGGTAAAGCAAGAGGTATGAATTTTGGATTGCAGACAATACAAAATTGGGTAGCAACCTCTTAGAACATAAGTTCTAGCACTCAGAAATTTATTTGGGCTGTATCAAAGAAAAACCCAAGGTAACTATTTCAACCAACTTTAGATTGTATTATGACCTAAACAACCAGAGAGGGCTCTCTCAAACATGTATATACTGAAAATACTTAAAAACGATTTGGCAATGGACATACAAAGGTGATATTCTGCAATATGACAATTTTGTTTAGGTTTTTAAAAGGGTTGGTAGGACAAACAAGAGGAAGAAAACATTGGGCAATGGGGTCAAATCCTGAAATATAGTATGAATATTAATACAACTAATGTACTCCTGAGGGAATGAAGGAAAAGTAAGCATATCCTTCAACCATAAATAGTATTTATATGATGGCAAGACAATAAAAGAGAAAATCCCATTATGAATGACGACATCAAACAAAGATGAATTCTCAATTGCAACTTTAGAAGAAATACCATAAGGATGACTACAATGAACAAAGCACTTAACAGAGAGTGAATTCTGGACCTGTAATCATTAAAAAAGACAACTACATTAACCATATGAAAGGAGCATCTATCAAGGATGAATTCCAATGATGTACTCTTAGTTATGCTTAGAAGAAATAATAGAAGTGAAATGAATGTGAACTAGAGGAAAACACACTAAAGAATACACTGTGATGAATCTAGGCTATCAGAGAGAAATGTACTACTGTATTAATTGATAAGGACATTCTGAGAAATTTACACACAACCCCTTCGCCTTCCTGGATGAAAGTCACCCCCTTCTTTCTCTACTCTTTTACAATGAAATATATAGCGCTCAAGGATCTTTCTAGATCACAGTTTTGAACTCCAACCCCTTTCCCAAAATAGAAACAGTTATAGATAGAACATGGCATGTTTTAACTGATCTCCTATTTTTTAAGAGAAACAATAGGATTCAAAACACCACCTGTAATTCTTAAACCATAATAGTTGTGTAAAATATGAGAACGGTTTTTGTAGATAAGCACGTTTTGAAAAAATAATTCTCTCAGTTTCTTAAAATTCATCTCCAGCTGGTTGGAATACGTGTCACAAAAACATGTCTTGAACATGAAATCATAACTGAAAAATATGGCTCCAAGATTCCTTCGAATATCTGAATCCATGATACCTGTGTGAAAAATGAACAAGGTTAATGTTCTAGGGTCCGTGCTTCACAATTACCTCCTTTTAATTTTGAAAATTCATTATGGTTCATCCAAAAATTGTCCCGTAAGTATCAACTGTTGTGGAAACTAACTGACACATCCTCTTTGAAATGTCACCTGTGATTTTTTCAAATCTAATTTCATTTATCCATATTCTCCTTAAATATTTTGGAATAATATATTTGAATAAAAATAATTCCCAAATATTTTTTATCTTGTAAAATTAAATTTCCATATTTTAATTCATGCCCATGGTTTTGAAAAACCATTTATTGCTTGCTTCTAGTGGTTTTGAAAACCATGTCTTGTTCTGCCCAATTTACCATTTTACTGTGAAAACTATTTACTGGTTTGTTTCCCATGGTTTTGAAAACCATGTCTTGGAAACCATCTTGGTAAACTATGAAAATATCCGTTGCTCTTCCCCTTTTACTTCTGTAGAAACCTTGGATAAATAATTTTCCAAATCTTCCGTACATTTTCTTCTTTATGATTTTTTTTCCATAGCAATAAACATTAGTTTTTTTGCTTTGTAAAATTTAAATTTTACCTCTATAAAAAAAAATTCACCGTGAGGAAGAATTTCATTTATTGGAAATTCCATGATTAGTATTGAAATGCACTCCTGGAAAATATGTCGCACATAAACCATATAATAAATGGTTGCAATATTATTTTGGGCTTAGGAGGAGTGGTTTTAACCCACACCATTTTTACCCCCGAAATGAATCATTTAAGAACACGTACTCCAACTTAAAACCCGGTGGTTTGGATTTCGGCCTGCCTTAGAAAATTAACCCGCATTTACTTTCAACCCCCAAAATGTTTATGCGCCCTCCATCCACCCTTTGAATTTTCAATATTAAAAATTGAGATTTGTGCCCATGATTTGACGTGAGGTCATGAATTAAATATTAATATAAATATTTTTATTAATAATAATAAACCTTTTTCCATTTTCAAAGGACTTGGGCATATGAGGCTCATCACATGACTTTTTAGATAGGATAAGGGTGCTTAAGCTTAATAAAATGAATATTTTTAATTTTCAACGGGAATATGATAATAAGGGATTTAGATAATCATTAAGACTAGATATAGGTTTGGGATATTTGCCAATTATGACTCATGGAGGACATGACTATTTCAGATGATTATTCGAGTGAAGGATTTAGGTGATGGGAGCTTGACGGAGCTGGTGAAAAAGTTTTAAAATTTGAGTGGAAAGATAACACAAGCACAAGATGCTTTGGAAAAATTAATACAAATTAGCATGTGATAACATTGGCTCCAACGGGGATGTTATCCTCCCAGTGAGGTAGAAAATAACTCGTATACCCAGTGCTTGATCCATTGGGCTACTCCCAAAACATGTGTGTACCCTTCTCTAACCTGTCACCAGTATCCACTGAAAACCAAAGTCTGTACACTGCTCTCAACTGAAAATTGAATGCTAAATACACCACTACAATCTGAATGTACACATTGTTGAAAACCCAAACTAAAAACTTCTTGACCAACAAACTTATTTGCACACTCCTATATACTCTAAAAATGTTGAAATGAATACTCAATCAAGTGATGCTAAAGTGGCAATGCAACCAATCAAGAAATTGGCTTACCGATTTTTCTCTGCTCACATTTTTCTTAAGCAGGAAGACAAATGTAAAAGATAGCAGCTGAAAAAAAAATTGAATCCAAAATCTGAGCTTATGAATGAAACAAATTCCTCCTTCACTGATGACTATAACAGGATGGCCACATGATCTTTAAAACCATGAAAAATCATTTCTTCTTTATGAACAAAAACATAAAGACACACCTCTTTCATAAGTGTTTGTTGTTCTTTCTCTATTTCTTAAGTTCTGAGAACATATTCAAATGAAATGACAACAATAGGTTTATCTACTCTTCCATGCATATAAAAAAAAACATTCATACATCCTTGAGCATCTTCAAATATGACAACCATATTATGTGTATCAAGGCTATCCTCTTGTTCATCAAACAATTCTAATTTGGTTTTATTAACCTTCTTAAAATTTGCTTGAGGACTGTCATTTTGAATTTCAAATGAATGAATGGAAATAAGTTCTTGTTCATAATATTCTTGCAAATGTGAAAATCCAACATCATGAACTATTTCACATTCTAGAGTTCCCATGGATGCATTTTCAAAACTATGATTTTCAAAGGAATCAAATAAAATAACTGCCTCTTCATTATCTTTTTGTATTTCTGATTGAAAAGTGGCATACATTGTTTTGTTTCTTTCCTGAAACTCTATGTCAATTGTTTTTTCACTTCTTGAAGTCTCCATAGATGAAGTTTTAGAAACCTCATCCATGTCTAAGACACTTATAATTTGAACAACCACATCATTAACAGTGGACAAAAGACAACTTTGAAACCCTTTGTCTTGCTGGAAATCTTGTTGAATATCTTCATCAAGTTTAGGAGAAGGAAAATGACTTTTAACAACAATTTCTTGATCAAATTCCTCTTCAGCCAAAGGAGGGGATACTATTTGTTGTTGGGATGAATATCCATAAAGGGCTTCTATGATTTCATCATTCATACACTCTTCATTACCAAAAACATTTTCAAGGTACTTAATGAAATGTTCACAAAATTCACAACAATGTTCAAACACCAAGAATGAAGGATTAGATTCTCCATAATGCTTAAATAATGTTATGTGGAAATCCTTAAGAGAGTATAATATACTTGGTTTTAAACCTTCATACCATAATCTTGATTTCCCCTCTAGAGTAGGCATTAACATTTTCATCAAACAATCCTCATGAAATTCAACCCCCAGCTTACATATGTGCATGTGAAATCTAATCAAGTGCAAGACAACATCATTTCCTTTCCCATCTTTGAATTTAGGAAAATATTTTTTCCAATCTATCTGTGGAATACGATTTGGAAAGCCAAGAATATGAGAGCGATTCCTTGGAGCATACCTTGCAGATCTGTGATCCATCTTGAAGCAGTGGGTCATCAATAAAATATTTAGGCTATTGAGTCTTTGGACAATGGATTCGCAATGAAAAATTTGAATTATAGATTCTTGAAAATGGAGTCGCCAGGTGAATGATGTACAACCTTTCTCTGTTTGAATATTTTTCACCATCAGTACTCAGATCTAAACTTTGTCGTTTATCCCAGGGAATATTTCACCTTCGCTCCCCGACAACAG